>JAGDQP010001364.1:32747-125128 GCA_022664845.1 Lepisma saccharinum | reverse complement strand
TTTGTTTGCTCTGAATGCCAAAATTTTCCTACCTAATAATAATAATAATAATAATAATATTTTGGTCGCAGGTAAACATGATGTACTGGACAGAACACTGATTATATGTCAAAACAAATGCTGACTAAACTAGTTTTTTCTATACTATATACATTTTTTACCAGTGTGGAGCTGTGATTTCGTTGAATTTTAGGCCCTGCCAGTTACTGAAGGTGTCAATAGCAGCCTGCATGGATCTGTTTATGTGTTGGTTAGTTTGGGTAGTTGCTAAGAACGCCGTGTGGTTGGCGTACTGGCATAGGTGAATATTAAGTGGCATGGTTGGGAAATCTGTGCAGAATAGTATGTAAAGTAGAGGTGACAGAGCGGAATCTTGTGGAACACCAATATGGAGGAAGATAGGGAATGAGCTAATGTTATTGATATGGACATAGGCGGGTCGAGCGGTGAGAAAATTTGTAGATATGTCGAAGGTATGCAACTGGGAGATGAAGTTGTCTTAATTTATGCAGTAAGCCATGATGTCAGACTTTATCAAAAGCTTTTTCTAGGTCAAAAAGCACAAGTGTGGAAGGTTTACAGCTATTGAAATGATTGGTAATGTGATTGGTGAGTCTTAGAAGTTGATCCTGGATGCTATAGCCACCCTGAATCCTGCATGATGGTCTGGAAGAATATGGTGATCATGTAAGCGGGAGTGAAGGCGTTTTACAATGATACGTTCTAGGATTTTACTGAGGGTTAGGGTTAACTGAATTGGGCGATATGAGGAAACGGATTCAGTTGGTTTGTTGGGTTTAAGGAACATTAATGATTTGGAAATTTTCCATTGCGCTGGTAGATATCCGGTGCGTAGAATAAAGTTATATATGGCTGCTATCAGTGGGAAAAGTCGATATGGTACTTCCTTAATATGTCTGTACGCAATTCCATCCATGCCTGGAGCTGTAAACTTCTTTCGTGTGGTAATGGAGATGACATCTTCTACGGTGATTGGTTCAGTGATAGGCTGAGTTTCGTTGATATGATGGTCGATGCTACGTTGCAGTATTTGTGATTCTAAATTCAAGCGAATTGCTGTGTGTTTTCTCTCCATGTGTATGTATGGTTGTGTAAATATCTCCTGTAAGTACACTGCAAATGCGTTGGCCTTTTTTACGACGGTCAAAGTGGTTGGTTTAACTGTAGAAGTGGATAAGTTATTTTTGTCTGTTGTCCTGTCAATAGATTGAACTTTTTCCAGAATTTTTATGGATGGTCAGTATCTCGTAGTTTATTTCATGTTTTGATCCACTGACGCAGTTTGTAAGCTGCCAGATAATTATGAACTGTTCTTTGAAGCTGACGATGCTGTTGCAATGAGATCGGATTCCTAGTGCGTATATAATCTCTGAAGTGTTGACGAGAGCGCTGAACCAGAGTGAGGTATTCCGGTGGCAATTTCGGTCGATGCGGTGATGTTTTAGCTGTCGGAATGTATCTGTTTGATGCGGCTTAAACTGCTTCTGTCATGGCCTACAAAGTTTGATATAGTTCCTCTTCATTCTTTGGTGCTTTCGTGTGTTCTAAGTGATCGATGATGAATTCTCGGTATTAATCCCAGTTTGCGAGGTCGAATCGGGTAGAAGTACTGGTTGGAGGGTTTGCGGTTTGTTTCGGAAGATGTCGGTGTAAGGTTAATTTAACAGGAACATGGTTGCTGCCTACAGTATCCAGGACGTCGATGGAGGAACGATTGACAAGGTTGGGTGAAAGAATAACTATGTCAGGAGTTGTTTTGAAGATGGGATGTGTAGGTTTCGGAAGTTGTTGCAGGATACCTGTGGTGTGGTTTGTAATGTAGGTATTCAAGCGTGTTCTTTGCCTATCTAAACGACTGTGGGTGTTGATGTCTGCCATGATGACATAGGTTCGAAAGTTATCTGATATGTACTGTAAGAATTGATGTGGAATGAAATGGCCTGGACTGGCCTAGATTGTGACTAAGGTAATATATAGGTTGAAATATATGGTGATATATTCAGTTAGCTGCATGTGACGTATATGGTGAGAACGATGAGGTATTGAAAGTTTATGTCCGATACCTACACCTCCATTTGCTCTCGGTGCTGGGATGGTGCTCGTTTGATGGATGAATTTGTAGCCTGTGATTTTACAGTGGGTGCTTGTAGTGAAATGGGTTTCGTTTAATATGAAAGCTTGCGCCTTTTTTTCTAATAGAAGAGATTCGAAAAGTAATTTATGTGTTAAAAGTGAATTTATATTAACAAATATTATTAATATATCCATAATGAAATGCAAGTTTGTGATTGGTGGGTTGTTATGGAGAGTTGGTAGGTGGTTGCTGTGACGAAATGTACAAAAAGGGCCAGAATAGGTAGCTTGAAATGTGGCATGGAATACTTGTTTGGCTGCAGTTTGGATTTGTTGTAGGATGTGTGGTCGTGGCGATGGTTGGACATGTTGTTGTGTGAAAGTGACAAAGGATAAGAGCTGTTCTACGGTGATAGGTTGCTGCAATAGGGGATGTTTATCTTGGATGAAGTCAGGATTTGGTGGTTGTTCAGTGACACGGAGTGGTTCTACTAGGTCGGGTTTAGCTGGTTCATGAGGAGGTCGAGCTTTACAACGGTAGCTGTAATTCGGATGTGGTTCATTGCAGGTAGAGCACTGTGGTGGGAGTTGCATGTTTGAACACTGGCGAGTAGGGTGAGGACTGGAGCAGAAGCCACATTTAAGTTGGTTAGGACGCTGATGAGTGTAATGAGAATTATAGCTCTGACACTGTCAAGATAGGGTCAACATCAGATAACTACTGATAATAAGGGTGGCTTTCGTGATGGTGGTTACTGTTTAGTTCATGCAGATGATAGATTAGTCAGTTCAGCGGATGTTCCAAAAATCTCAAAGCTGACTTTTTAGTATGGTTGTAGGTACATTAGGATCTGGAGATTTGACGATGATATAATTGCAGGTGGGAATGAGTTTTGAAATTGATGACCTAGGTAAGTATTTGAGAAACTGATTTAGAAGATGTTTAGGATTCTGAAACTGAGAGTCAAAATTGCTGAGCAAGAAAGAGTACATTGGTGCAGAAAGTCCGGAATTAGTGTTATCAATATGCATAATTTCAGAGGTATTGCTATCACTAACGTTGTCGTGCTGAACATGTTGTTTCTTGTTTGAAGGTGAATCAGGTGCTTTGTTGTCATTGTTACTAACTGGAGTGCGAGAGTCAGTGCCTGAGTCCTTTCTAGAATGCCGAGGTCGATGTACGGTTCGAAAGTCGCTAGGTGATTGAGTTTTAACCTGAGCCGGACGTCCCTGGTGAAAGCCGTCCGCCATATTTTCAGTCTGTCCTGGGGCCGAAGCCCGTGAGATGATGAGTGGAAGAAATATGAAAAATAGAATCAAAATGTTTGATGAGATGATCAGTTTTTGTGCAATGACTGCTGTCTCAAGCTAACTTGCACCATTCGACAATGAAAATTGCCGTCAGGCTCAATTTGGTGGTACACGGGCCTTTCTCCCCTTTGCGTATGAAACACTGGGCCGTCGTTAGCACACTAACCAGTCAAAGTTAAGCTAGGCTCAGTTATGTATCCATGAAAACAACGTTCCATTAGAAATAAGAAAATGAAAAAAATAATTCCGTAAGTGTTGATTGAACAACGAAATTATGCTTTGTATATTGAGACGTTATGTTCATTGTACAAATCTGCATCAAACTCTTAGTTGTGACAAAATTAACACACGTTTTAATAAACGTGGTAATTCTGTCAGATTGGTTAAAAAATGTTTGTAAGTGCTTATGCTGCCATCTCTTAAGCAAACAAGAAACGTAAGCCTATAATTGTTGTATATATTTCTTTTTTGAACGTTTAAAAATAGGCACATGATTATGTCTGTTTTTAGGAAATTTCCTTACATTTGGAAACTCATGCCTGTATCTCTATTTTCCGTGTTGCCAAGTGCAAGTGAATCCGACGTTATTAACGTTTCAACGTCATCTCTGTTGAGCCTTTCTCCGCGTTACGGCTACAGACGCGCAGGTCTTTTACCGGCAGTTTAGTAGACGGTTTTATTCATATAATTCCTATTATTTTTTAAAATATTTCTGTTGTACAGCTTTTATCAAACGTTCTGTAGTACAAATATAAATAATATGTTTTGCATTATTTGACGTTTTACAATATTAAGGTTTAAGTAAACCATGGTCAATCCTACTGTATAATTTTGTTTTCCTTGTCACTAGTACGAGTTTTTGTATGAATGTCACTAAGGGACGTAGCCAGAATTTCGTTTCGGAGCGGGTTAACAGGGTTTTTTTTGGGGAGAACCCAAACTTTGTGTATATGAAATGTACAGAGTTACGCCTAAATTCATAGTAATTCAAAAAATTTGAAATTTCAAAGGGACTGGACCTCCTAGACCCTCACCCAAGCTACGCCACTGATACTACTCATATTTCAAGTTACTTAGCTTTTCTTGTATTTTTCAAACTTTTTCATTTGAAGAAAATGATTAACAATTCTTAATAAATCATTACGTCCCATTAAATTGAAGATTTCCTGTGCTGAAATTTCATTGGAACAAACTTTTCACAATTTCAGGAGTAGAAACACGTCCTCAATGGGTTGTCAGTGTTGATATCCACCATATAGTTAGAAAGAAATTTCCGCAAACGAAATTTTCATTTAAGGCGTCGGTTGTTTAGTTTATTAAGAATTATTAATTTTCTTCCCACTGTTAGGCGTAGATTTTGGGCTCCAAGCTGGAAGCGGAATTTTACACATATTCATAGAAACTTCTTAACTTGTTTTGATGCCAGCAAACACCCCTTAAATTTTGGTTGTGTATTTGACGGGCAGCCTGTATAACCCTTAAAGGTCACTGCGACGGTTCAGCACCCATCACTCTTTTTCCTCTTTTCTTACCAACTGGTGAACCCGTAATAAAATTCGACCTCAAAATTGTCTGTATTACTTCAACGAATATGAATTCACTTCTTAGCTTTCCCTTGAGGTTTAGAACAATCATTCAGGGTTTTAAATATATGTGTAACTTTTGAATGAGGTTCATATAGGATATAATAGAGGAAGTGGGAACTAAATCAGATAAAACCTATTTTAAAGTTACCATATCGGCATTTGTCTCGTGTGAATGAGAAAGTTTCCTAGGAAAACCTGTCAGGATTGTCGACCGCTTAGATCGTTCGCCAGAATCTTCAGATTCTTAAACTTATGTCCTACCAACTTAGCTATGGTCATTCGGGAAGGAAATAACTAACTAAAAATTTTAGTAAATATGGGTTTACGCATTTTAAATATAAACGTTTAAATGACATTTTCAGTTACATGAATTTCATATAAATTCATGTAATTTTCATGCTATTTTAAGTTGCTGACTCGCTTGTTCAAATTTGAACTTATTTATATCATCAGGAATCTCAGGGACAGGCTGGGATAGGGGAGAAGAAAGGATGGGGGAAGATGTTGGCTAGGACATCAGTTGAAGATACTATCCCGGGATTTGCTTCGTGTGAATCAGCAAACGCCGAAAAAAAAATTTTAAGAATGGGCGACAGTTGGGATTGGGCCGCCGACATATCGACTGCTAGGTCAACGCTCTTCCACTGAGCCAGAGTAGATTGGTGTAACCACCTCGTGAATAAAATGGTAGTGTTCTTCCTTTAAAAGTAGAAAGAAAGACATTCGAAACTGTCAGCCAGTAATCCTATACGTCCTTGTATTCGTGCCATGAGAAGGCCACAATGGTATTAATGAGAGACCAGTGCTTCCCTCTCCACCCCCATATTATGGATCACAATGACATTAACAAAATTCATTAAGTTAAGAGGGTGATAATAAAGCAAATTTCTTTGGAAGTGAAAACATTTGCAAAATATTGGTGTAGTTTCTAAAAGTAGATGATAGATATTATGTATTCCTGTAGCCACATGAGCGTTGAGCGGTTCACTATGTGCCAGAACTAAGGATATATTGAAATATACGAGAAATAGAAATTTTCCTCCTTTCGGCATTTGCCAAAACGATTGAGGGTTGATTCTGTAAGGATAGGCGATGTTGGAACTAAATTTTTCAATTTTTGTTTCCCTAAATTTGCCAATTTCTATTTCAATTCTTTTATGTAGATTATTTATATTTGCTTTGAGAAAATTACTTTGTTGATGGTTTTGTTATTGCTATTTTGAATTGAATCAAGTAGATATTTTCGTCAGGTAATTTCTCAAGGTAAGGTTTAAAACTGTCAGTTTGAACAGAGTCTTTGGAAATTTTATTGGATTGTTCTATTTCTAAAGTCGTTTCAAACAATAACTCATTTTGATTAACGAGATCCTCTATTATTGTTCCGGAATTATTCCATTTAGCTTTTTGGTAGATTTTCAATGTAGAAGTAGGGTCATTTCTATTGATCTGAATACTGAATGAAACAAACTTCGCAGTGATCAGAAGGCAAGCTTTTGTTGACTGAAACTTTAGGGGCTGTTGATCATAGCCGGAAAGAATATAATTCTATCAGGAGGTGTTTCAATAATATTAGCTAATTGGGCAGGAGTTACAAGTAAATTAATTAGATAGGAATTGAGAAGGTAGTTGAATAACTCTTTGCTATTTCCATATGTGATTCTGTCTCCTAACATCCCGTGTTGACTATTTATATCTGCAACTAACAGCAAGTTTCTGTATTGTTCTATATATTGGACGAATGGGAAGCTAAATTTGATGCCTCGGATTGGTATAAAGTGGCCATGTATATAGTTTGCGTTTTGGTTGAAATAAGAGGTGATGGACTGAGGTCTTTTATTCTCTCTGGTAAATTAATCTCCTTTGATTCTACAAATATCTTGACGAGAGTGACCGTGTCCCCAGAAACTTCTTTTGTAAAATTTCTCCACCCAGCTGCTTTTACAAATGAAGTCTGTTTAAATTTAGTTTCATTAGGTATGATGATAATAGATTTTTCATCTTTGGATGGCTTTTAGGTTTCCGTTTTTTCTTTGGGAATTCCTGTATTTTTAGTGTTTGAATTGAAGATAGTGTTGCTTTATGTTGAAAGTTTTAATCAGCGGCGTCATCTATTTTTTAGTGAGGATTGCTACGTAGTGGTAGATTACTGTTTATTGCTTTTTTATAAATACATCTTCATTAGCAACAAATGCATAACCGTCAGTTGATTGGGTTATATTTAGCCTTATTTTTAATAGTTCTTCAGATGTTGTTGTAATGGTGGTATTTAACTTCGGAAAAAATGTATTATGTGGCAATGTTAAGGCCAAAACGGTAGATGTCCATTTGAGAATAATGTTTGTTCTTTTGTCTCTCACTTGTTTCTAATTTTAGGGTATGGAAGAAGTAAAAAGCTGAAAAAGTTGGCTAATAAAACGCCATTTTTTTGCATATGCCCGTCCAAAAATGTTGTGGAATGAAATTTAATTCCCCCAATATGTTTTTATCCACTGGTTCGAATATCCATAGAAACAAGGTTCTTCTAGTAATAAGGAACTTTAAAAAATTCTTCCGTAAGTGCTTGTTCAAACAACGAAAATTTGCTTGTACACTGAGACGATATGCTCATTGTACGCATCTGCGTCAAATATCCGTTTAACCAGATTGACAAAATGTACATACGTTTAAATAAACGTGGTAATTCTGTCAAATTGGTTCAAAAATGTTTGTAAGCACTGATTCTCCCATCTCTTATGCAAAGAAGAAACGTAAGCCCAGAATTGTTTTAGACTTTTCTGAACATTTAAAAGTAAAGCACATGATTTCATCTGTTCTTAGGACATTTTCTTACATTTGGAAGCCAAGCTTGTATCTTAATTTTCCGTGTTTCGTAGTGCAAGTGAACTCGAGGTTGTTAACGTTTCCACGTCATCTCTGTTGAGCCCTCTCCCGCGTTACGGCTACACACGCAGGTATTTAACCTTCAGTTTAGTAGACTGTTATATTCCTATTATTCCGATTATATTGTCTTTAATCAGTAGCGGTTACTGGCTTGATGAGGTGATATTGCTAAAAAGTTCAGCACCGAAATTTGAAGTTTCTCTGGTTTCAGTCGAATGCCGGGATGGTAAGGCCAGGATTGCTGCCTTTCTAAATCCTGGCTTCTCCCCTGTCCCGGCCTGAATGTTAGATGTATAAAGACCATAAATAAATATAAACTTAAATAAAAAATATGTAAATACTTTTTAGGAATCCAACCTTTTAGGAGGAGATGTGGAACATGGACACTTACATAGACATTGGGGCGATATCCTCATTCAACAAATACGCACTTATGATTTTGTTTATTCACATACGATTGTTTTGCACACAAGGATGTGGAAAGTGAAATCTAGTCTTTAAATAACATGGAACTCATTGAAGCTGTGTTTTAATAGTCTGATCTTCCAGTACAGCGACGTACACAGGAATTTACTTCGGGAGGTGTCAAAGGATTTTGGGGGATCCAATTTCAATATGAGAGTAGATTATGTGTAAAATTGTCTTCTGTTCAGGGGTAGCTCTGAACTGATGGAGACAGTATGGATCCTGTTAATGAGTGAGTGTTACATCATCGCCGTCTACGATCTCTTAGCGCCTTCCCATACGGTTTAAATGTGCGTACACGACCTAGTTCTCTTGGTGGCCGCTGTGGCGCTACTTACAGGCAATACAACCTACGAAGCAGTCAGCTGGTTTCTTGGCTCTAAACCTAATTGTAAACCTGCAAAATGTTATAGACATAAACAGAACAACTAATTTTTGTTTTGCTAACTATCACACAAAAATGGAGTTGTTTCTTAACCTTAATTTATTAAAATAAAAATAAAATCAACGTATTTTCAATTAACACTTAGCTGTAAAAACAATCCTTTACTAATATATCAATTTACTTGATAGTGGCTTTCAAGAGTTTATTCGTAGGGGAGGCAAGGGGGAGAACATTTCCGGTTACTTCATGTATATTTCCTGGTATCTCACTTACTTACCTGTTTTCCTATAGGGCGGGAAAACAGTTTTCACAAAATATTTATAAAACAGTTCTTTCGTACGGGCATATTGCATCTCACAATGTTTGACTAGCAAGTTCATTTTTTAAAAGCGGAAACTGTATTCAACATTATTCAGGTACCACCTATTTTCTCGTGTCACATGACCGTATCAATGCTATCCAATTAGCTCTATATTTAGCCATACTGGAGTGTTTAATCAATGTCAGTCAAAGCAAGCACTTAAAACTCTATCGTCCACTTCCAGTCTAATCCAATATGGACCAAATCTTCAGTCCTAACTCAGCTTTTTATGTTTTTTTTGTGGGTTATATTACGTACATAAAAGAAACTTTTAATATGTGTGGGAAATACTAGTATTATAGACTTTTTTATGGTTTTAAACTATTGTCTAAATGTTTTAACTATATTTGGGAAATTATATGTGATGCAGAAAATATCATATTTCCTTATTTGGCACAGGAAATATTTTAAAAATATTTGGGAAATATTTATGTTCTGTGCGGGGCATAATGACTTCGCAATACTCAGTTACAATGTATGGTTTTCCAAAGTAGGATACTGCAAACATGAGGAAACTGTAAAAAGGAAGCAATACAATAGAAGAGTTCCCCAAACGGAGTTGGCCAGAAAATCGTACGCTTTCTTTACAATGCTAGTTCATTCGAGGGATAGCACATAGTTAACATTTGACACATTTCGTTTGTATATCAAGCTCATAAGAGTTGAGTCGCATTTATTTTGGATGAGTATGGCATGAAACATGATTTGTAGCTTGAACTCTTTCGAACTTCAAATTCCCAGAAAAGCAGTAGATGCTAATTTCATTCTATAAAGTATAATGCGATGATATAGGTATCGTGATTACCGTAAAGTACTGAGGCTATAAGTTGTTTATGCCAAATTAGTTTTTTTGGTTGAATCTTGTGTGGTGTACTAAAAAAATGTTAAGTTGAATTATATTTCATCTGTTTCAGCAGCATACTAATTTCATACAATTTTAGTCTGCAAATTAGTGAATTGTGTTCTCCAAGAGATTATTTTTTTTTAATTTCTTACCATAAACCTTCGTTTCTTAAGCATTGTTCTGTAAGAATTCAACATTTTCGGAAAATTAATCACCATAATTTCATTATAAATCGAAAGGAACTTTTGTGAAACTGAGTTGCCTACACATGTCGCACGTGAACGACTCATATGAAAACTTTTTTTACTTAACCAGAGTACAGTAAACTTGTTAGAGTTGCATTCAGTTACTTGCTGATAGTTATTTTCTGTCAAATTGTTCGCAGCAATTCATGCTACGAGCACGAAGTGGGAAGGCGCTAAGAGATCGTAGCCGGCGATGGTTACACTAATAGTAAGTTTTTTTCCTTAGCCATGTTAACGACATGGCTAATACCCACTGAAAGGGTTGGGGAAGGGATTGTACTTTATTATTCTGTTTTTAAGATTGTCGTGCGTCAAAGAGAATTTCGTTGAGCTTTCTTAACATCTAGCTTCGTAGGTTAGTTGCTTTTGTGTGTATGGTTCTGTGGCGGCCTAGAAGTTCGTTTGTATACACGTTTGTATGGCTGATTGGGACTGGTCTTCCGTTCTTTGGGCGCTTCTGTTTGATGATAAATTCTGTTAGCCCTTAAGTGGTTCTATGCGTGTGATGGTATGATATAGTCTGGTGGTTGCGAATCGATAAAAGCTGTGAGGTATGGTATTTCTGAGTGATTGTCTGGGAGAGTGGAGAGTATAGACTGAATAGTAGGGCTAGTGGGCGTGGTACAAAAGCTGTGGTTGGTGTTTTGTAGGTTGCTTCTTGATGCATACAATCAAGAAGGAGTGGATGGTAGGTTTCGTATCTGTTGATTATAAATCGTATTCTTAATTTCTCCAGATGGTACAGTATGTTAGGCATGGCGACTCGTTCGTAGAGCTCAGCGACCGGAGTAGGAAGTTTGATCCGGTGAGCTATGCGGAATGCATGTATTTCTAGGACTTTCAGTTTGTTGTAAAATTTTGCTTGTGCTGGAATCCAAGCTACGTGGCCATAGGTTAGAACTGGGCGGAGAAAAGCTTTGTATGTATTTAGTACGGCAGTTGGGTTTATGCCCCAGGAGGTTCCTGTGATTCGTTTTAGCAGGTTTAGGCGGTTGTATGATTTTTTAATTAGTGTTTTCAGATGTGGATTCCAGGTGAGGTGATAATCGTAGGTTAGGCCTAGGTATTTTACTTTGTGGGTAGGTCTGATTTGAGTTTGTTGTACGTGTAGGCTTAGGTTCTCCGGGTTGCGTCGTACTCTTGTGCGTTGTCGTGGAGGTATAAAAATAATAACTTGTGTTTTGGCTGCATTTATTGTGAGTTGCGACTGGTCACACCATTGACTGAATATGTCTATTGCAGTTTGCATTGTTCGTTTTATCTGGTTAACGGTTTGCACTGATGCAAGGAAGGCCGTGTCGTCTGCATATTGATATAGTTGTATATTATTTAGTAATGCTGGTAGGTATGAGCTGAACATTATATATAGTGGCGGTGAAAGTGCGGATCCCTGTTGTACTCTAATATTTAGGAAGATCGGAAAGGAACTACTTCGGTCGATTTTGATATATGCCAGACGGTTTGTAAAAAAAATGATAAATGTACCGGTTATATGCTATTGGTAGTTGAAATTGGAGAAGCTTCCATAGTAGGCCTTGGTGCCAGACTTTATCGAACGCTTTATCCAGGTCGAATAGCACGAGGCAGGATGGTTTGCTGTTGTTATAGTGGTTTGTGATGTAGTTGGTCAGCCTGAGGAGTTGGTCCTGAATGCTGTAGTTTGGTCTGAAGCCCACCTGGTTTTCTGCTAGTAGGTGTCTTTCCTGCAGGTGGGTATGGAGGCGATGGACAAGTATCCGTTCTAGTATTTTGCTGAGGGTTGGTGTCAATTGTATTGGTCTATATGATGCCACTGAGTCGGGTGGTTTGCTAGGTTTGAGAATCATTAGAGTTTTTGATGTTTTCCAGTCTGGCGGAATGTAGCCTGTTCGTAATATGAATTTATATGGCTGCGAGTAGTATTAGTAAGCATGGTGGTCCTTCTTTTATGCGCCTGTCGTTATACCGTCTATTCCAGCTGCGGTATTTTTCTTATGTTCTACAGTCTAAGAGATATCATTGCTGGTGATAGGTGTGGTTAGCTGCCTGTTTTTGTTGATGCGGTGATCTTTTTAGGCTGTAATTCCGGTGAGTTAAAGTTAAATCGGTGGACTGGATGATTTTTTACTGTCTGTTTGTAATGGTTTGAAAATCTCCTGTAGATGAAGAGCAAAGGCTTTTGCTTTTACTTTGTCAGTTTGTAGTGGTTGGTTACTTTGTAGTAGTGGATAGGCTGTTTTTGTGTTCTTGCCTGTGAGGAAATTAAATCGTTTCCAGAACTTAGTAGGGTGATCAGTGTCACGTAGTTGGTTGCATAATCCATTGGCGTTGTTTATACGATCGTAAGTAGTTGTCCACATATTTTCGCAGTTGTCGATGTCGTTGTAATGAGGCTGGGTTCCTAGTACGTATGTAGTCTCTATAATGTTGTCTGGAGCGTCGAATCATTGCAAGATATTGCGGTGGCAGTTTCGGTTGATGTGCCGCCGCTGTTGTTTTAGGTATATGCTTGTCAGAGGCGGTTTGTATAGCAGTAGTGATTGTTTCTATGGTTTGATACGTTTCGTCTTCGTTTGTTGGTTCCCTTTGAGTTTTGTAATAGTCACTGATGTAGTCTCTGTACATATCCCAGTTTGCACGATCGTGGATGGTTGTTCGTTGTGGTATTGTTCCTGGAGTTGTTTCTATCCGTCGTTGTATTGTCAATTTTATTGGAACATGATCCCTTCCAATAGTATCGAGTAGAGCGATATGGCAACGGTTTAGTACGTTCGGAGAAAGGATGAGTATATCTGGTGTTGTTTGTGAGATTGGTTTCGTATGCATAGGCAGTTGTTGCAGGACAACTGTAGTTTGCATGTGAATATAGTTCATAAAAAGGTTTCGTTGTCGATTGGATCTGCTATGAATGTGTATGTCGGCCATTATGACATAGGTTCGGTAAGTATTTGAGATATCCTGGAAAAATTGAAGCGGAACTGAATGACGAGGTCGTATATATATATACTGGCCACTGTGATTGAGATATTTTTTTAGTTATTTTGTTGATATAAGATATTCTGGTTGCTGCAGGTTTGGTATTGTGTATAGTCTGTGTGGTATTGATGGCCTGTAAGCTATGGCGACTCCGCCGTTCGCTCTTAGCATTGCCATATTGCTTTCCTTGCGTAGAAGATAGTATCCAGGAATTTTGCAAGGTCTTCTGACATTTAGGTGAGTTTTATTTAGGAGAAATGCGTGTGTTTTTTTCTTCTAGCAAGAGTGCTTCTAATAATATTTTGTGTGTGAGTAGTGTCCTAATATTTAGGAACTGTACCACTATGTCTAAATCCATTATGAGGTTGTGCTGGTTGCTGATGTTTCGTTAGGGGGAACTGTGACGAAGTGTACATATGGACCGGAATACTTTGCTGTTCTTTGTATCTGCTGTATAATATGTGGTCTTTGCGCTGGATGTACATTTTGAAGAATTAGTGTGATGAAGGACAGAAGTTGTTCTACGGTGACAGGTTGGTTCAATGCTGTATGCTTTTTGGGGGGGATTTTCGTCTGTTGCTGTGATTTCTTGTACCCTGAGTGGTACGACGAGTTCTGGTATGTCTGCTTCCGGCGGTGGTTTTGCTTTACATTGGTAGTTGTAAGTCGGATGCTGTTACTGGCAGGTTGCGCATTTTGGTAGTAGTTGCATGTTGTTGCATTGCCGGGTTGGATGTGATCCAGTGCAGAATGCACATATGGGTTTGTTTGGACATTGTGCAGTATTGTGCGAGTTGTCATTTCTCGCATCGAATAGGTATGGGTGCCTGTGCTCGGGATGGCTCTACCCGGTGACGTTTCTTATGGATGAATGCACCTGGAGTGAGTAGGTCACT
Source organism: Lepisma saccharinum (assembly GCA_022664845.1). Taxonomy (NCBI): domain Eukaryota; kingdom Metazoa; phylum Arthropoda; class Insecta; order Zygentoma; family Lepismatidae; genus Lepisma; species Lepisma saccharinum. The sequence goes on along the minus strand of JAGDQP010001364.1, from coordinate 111,106 downwards.
TACTGTTTCCTGGGATTTTGTGAGGAGACGTACAAGGAATGTTGGCCCGTCCTTGCATTTGATTCGCTTGATCTTTGTGAACTCGTATTCTTCTTGCCTTAGTTCTTCTGCTATTTTCTAGTCTGTATCGGTTGTGTCTACACAGCTTATAACTACAGATAGTTGTGGTGATTTGCGTGGTGGTTCTGGTTGCTTAGGTCTCTGCGAGGCAAGATTTACTAAGGTTGCAGACTTTCCGAATATCACTAGACTGTGTTTATTCCTGATGTTAGTTGCCAGGTTTGCATCAGATGTCTTAATTATGATGCCGTTTTTGGTTGGGATGATTTGTTCTATATATTTTCACGAGACATATTTACAGAGATGCAGTAGTATTTGTTTAGAGTTTTGGAATTTAGGGTCGTAATTACTTAGCAAGAAGGATTGGATTCCGCCTGTGGATGATTTGTTGCTGTTGTTGATTCTTCCGTTACCATATTGTCCGAGTCTGTGTCACTGCTGTCATTGTTTGGTACAACGTTTTGTTTTTTTCCGGAGGAAATTTGCTCTCTTTCCGCTCTGATGCCTTGGCTGGTGTGCGCGATCGAGACCGGGACTTGGTTGCAGGATCGGCTTTGTTAGGTTCGTTTAGTTTAGTTCTAGATTTGCACCTTTCCACGTCCTTCCAGTCGGTTTTTCCCGTAATTTGAAACAGATTTGGGTGTTTTTCCAGAGCTAGATATTTTCCCAGGTTCGTGAGAAGAGTCGTCTTATAAAGGGTCAGCAATAATATTCAGTTCAGTGTGTAGAACCTTGACAATCAGATGTACTTAATAGTAAGAAAAATGCCCAAATCTGATATTTGCCCAGATCATTACAAAATTCTTACCTTATTCGTATATCGAGATCAGAACCAATATCTTTGATCAAATCTTAAGTACCGTTTTTCAACTGGTGGTCTCCACCCAGCGTACAAGTAAGTCGTTTTGTTTATTTAACCTGGCGCATATAGCAGAAGTCTGATGGCGTTTTGCGTTCAAAGAACTCATAATAACCTTCACCCTCCGGCGTAAAGTGACGTCAATTTCAATCTGACGGTATGCTTCTCAATCTTAATTGTGCTTATGCAACACAATATCATCGCTGACAATAACCAATCAGAGTTAAGCTAGGTTTAGGTTTTTGTTTTAATTAGCCACAGTGATGCCGTGGCTAATTAAAAAAAGGGGTTACGCCCTTTTATTGGGATTAGATTTAATAGAAATGTGTGGGTGATATATAGGAGATGGTCAAAGAGGATTTTGGTATACTATTTTTATTTATTTATTTCATTAAACATTTTGACATAACGATTTTACATCGTAGTCATATATAAGTAGGATTTATATAAGAACAATAAATATGTCAATCAGATCAATGGTGAGAATGAAAATAGAGTGTTATCATGTCACAACCACAACATTAAATGTGTTAATGTACACGAATGGATATTATCTTCTGTCCCCGGGGCTGTTGGGGGCACTGATGAGATACGTAATGAGCCCTATTAGTTTCTAATGGTTTACTTTGCGTTAGATGGTAAGATGAAATCATTCGGGTCTGGTGCTGTGAAAGACACTATTTGCGGTAAATCAATGTGATCGTCGGGAAGCGTGGTGATATAGATGCTGAAAAGAAGTGAAAGTGGGTTGTTCATTTGAAGTGGGCGTTCATGCGTGTATGTTGCATTATGTTGAATGGTGTCTAAAAGCAGCGGGTGATTTTTTTCATATTGGACAGTGATGTATTTTAGGAGAAGGGTTTCTAAATGAAAAAGGATGTGAGGAATTGTTACTCGAGCACAGAGATCAGGAGTAGGGCTTGGTAGTTTTATACGTTGTGCTACACGGAAGGCGTGGCGTTGCAGGATTTTGAGTTCATTGTAGAATGACTGAGGAGCCGCTACTCATGTAGTATATCCAAATGTGAGTAGCGGTCTGAGGAATGCTCTGTGTGTGTTGATAATGTTTGATGGTGCCATTCCCCAAGTGGTTTCTGTGAGTCTTTTTAGTAAACTTAAACGATTGTTTGCTTTGAGGGTGAGTTGTTTTAAATATGGGTTCAATGTCAAGTGATGATCGAAGGTTATGCCTAAATATTTAACACTACGGCTTGTACTTATGAGTGTTTGTTGTACCGGGACCTGCAGTTTTGAATGATTGCGTTGCACACGTGATTGCTGTTTAAGTGGCAAGACAATAGCTTGAGCTTTTAATGCTTTATGGTAAGTTTTCATTGAGAACACCAACGGATGAACGAATCTATTGCTCTTTGTATTGTGTGGTTATTTAGTTATATTGTGTGTGCGGTGGCTTGAAGGGCTGTATCATCCGCATATTGATAAAGTTGTATATTTGCTGGTAGAGTTGGTAGATCTGAGCAATATAGTATATACAACAGTAGAGAGAGCGCTGAACCTTGAGTAACTCCTGTTTGAAGAAGTACTGGAAATGAACTGGATTGGTTGTTGGTTATGTAGGCAAGGCGTTCGGTAAGGAAATTGTAGATGTATCGTATGCAAGCTATGGGTAATTGAAAATTTAGAAATTTTCAGATGAGTCCGTGATGCCATACTTTGTAGAATGCTTTATCAAGATCGAACAGAACAAGGCATGAGGGTTTACAAGTGTTGAAATGGTTTTTGATGTGTTTTGAGAAGCGTAGTAATTGATCCTGGATACTGTCACCGGGTCGAAATCCTGCTTGGTGGACTGGTAGGAGGTTTCTCTCTTGTAAATAGGTGTGGAGGCGTTTTACAATAATTCGCTCGAGGATTTTACTTAATGTTGGAGTTAATTGGATAGGTCTATATGATGTTACGGAGCCTGGTGGTTTATCAGGTTTCAGGAACATAAGCGTCTTAGAGGTTTTCCATTCTGCTGGGATGAAGCCGGTGCGTAGGATGAAATTAAAAATAACCGCAATCAGTTGAAGAAGTCGAAGAGGTCATTCTTTGATATGCTTGTACGTTAGGTTGTCCATTCTCGGAGCAGTGTTTTTCTTCCTGGCGATGGTGGTGTCGATTTCATTGACGGTGATCGGTGCAGTTAGGTATCTGTTCTCATTTATTCCATGGTCCGAATGAGGCTGCAAAGCTGGTACGTTTATGTTGAGTAGGTTCGGTTTTATGCGTTTGTTCGATGTGAGGATGTGTTGGTCTGAATATCTCCTGTAAATAGCTGGCAAAGGCGTTTGCTTTATCGACATCAGTTTGTAGAGGTTGATCGTCTTGTAGTAATGGATAGGTAGTTTTTGTCCTTTTACCGGTGAGTATGCTGAAACGTTTCGAAAATCTGGTTGGATGGGCTGTATCTCGAAGTTCATTGCATATTTTTATCCATTGTCGGATCTTATAGGCTATTATATAGTTATGTACATCTTTGGAGCCGCCGATGAAGTTGTAACGAGGCAGGGTTTCGAGTTTTGATATAGTTCCTGAAGGCCTGTCGTGAGCGCTTTACCAGTGTGAGATAGTTATTTGGTAGCTTCGGTTGCTATGATGTTATCTAGGTTGTAGTGTGTGCTTTTTGACGCTGTCTGAATGGTATCGGTGAACGTGCTCAGTGTCTGGTATAATTCTTTTTCCTTTTTTTTGATTCCTGTACGCTGTCGAGTCTATTGCTGATATGGTCACGATAGTGGTTCAAGTGTGCGAGATCAAATCTTGTGGTTGTTCGGAGGATGCGTGGGTTTCGTTGCTGGGAAGGTTGGCGATGGAGGATTATTTTGATTGGAACATGGTCGCTTCCTACAGTATCCAGAACTTCGATTTGGGTGCAGTTGATCAAGTTAGGGGAGATGATAACTATATCGGGAGTGGTTTGGGTAATTCGTCGCGTTGGTTTTGGTAGGTTTTGTAGGATGACGTTGGTGCTATTTGTGATAAAGTTACGACATTGATCTTTCTGGCCGTGCGATCCGCTGTGGATATTTGCATCTGCCATAATGATGTATGTTTTGAAACTATTTGAAATGTGTTGAAAAAACTGCAGTGGAATTATATGACCTGGACGTACGTATATGGTTACTAAAGTTACATAAAGGTTTTTAAAATAAAGGGTCGATATGATGTATTTGGGGCAGATTAGGTTGTGTAATACGATGTGGTATGGTGGGTTTGAATCCTACCGCTGCGCCTCCGTTTGTTCTTAGTGCTGGAATGGTGCTTGCGTTATGTATGAACTGGTAGTGATATATTTTACATTTGGATTGTGCTGTAAGATGAGTCTCGTTTAGCAAAAATGCATGAACCTTTTCCTCGAATAGTAATGTTTCAAAAAGTGGTTTATGTTGAGTAAGTGATCAGATATTTAAAAATAATAATACAATATCCATGATTAATTGAGCTTTGTGGTTGCCTTTAGGAGTCATTGGACATTGGTGGCGAAATGCCTAACGAAATGCACGTAAGTCAATGAATATGTTGTTTGGAAAATAGCGTGGAATACCTGTTTGGCTGCATTTTGTATTTGTTGTAAAATATGATTGCGTTGTGCTAGTTGATCATTTGCAGAGCAAGAGTAACAAATGATAAGACTTGTTCAACGGTAATGGGTTTAGTGAGGATTGGGTGTTTATCTTAAACAGTATCGGCATAAGATGCTTGTTCCTGAACTATTAAGTAATACTACTAAGTCAGGTGTGCTAGGTTCTGGTTGAGGTCGAGCTTCGCATTTGTAACTGTAAGTGGGGTGTGGCTGTTAGCAGGTTGAACATTTAGGTGGATGTTGCATGTTGGCGCATTGCTTAGTGGGATGAGGACCGGTGCAGTAACCACATTTATGTTGATTCCGACAGTTGTTGGATGTGTGTGAACTGTAAGTTTGGCATTTTTCACAACGTATTGGAATAGGTTCTTATGTGCGAGATGGCTCTACGCCGTGTCTATTCCTGAAAATATATGCGCCAAGAGTGAGTAGGTCATTAACGGTTTCCTGAGATTGTGTGAGTATGCGGACGAAATATGTAGGACCGGTTCGGCATTTAATACGCATGATTTTGGTGAATTCATATTCCTCTTGCTTGAGTTCTTCTCCTATTTCTTCATCGGTCCATTCTTTATCTACTCAACAGATGACAACTGATATTAGTGGTTGGTTTCGCGGTGGTGGCGGTTGTTTGATGCGCTGACTGTTTAGGTTAACCATAGTTTAAGATTTGTCAAAGATTTCCAGACTATGTTTGTTTCTAATTGATGTTGCTAAGTTTCGATCCGGTGATTTGATGATCATGGCGTTTCTAGTAGGGATGATTTGATTTATGCTTTCCCGCGGTTCACAGTTACAGAATTGCAGAAGAACTTATTTAAGATTTTGAAATTTGCTATCGTAATTGCTAGGTAGGAATGAGTAAGTTGAGTCTTTGGTTGTAAGTGCTGATTGGTTTTACGTGATCATGATTTCTGAATCGCTTTCACTTTCACTGCCGTGTTGAACATGATGTTTTTTGCTTGGGGTGAGTTTTGTTGAACATTATCGGTTGTATGAACAGGGGTACCAGAGCGAGAGAGATGTCTAGTTTCGTTTCCCTTTCGCGTATGCATTGAACGTTCTAATGTTCGATTTAATCTGGGTGTTAGAACTGTTTGCGGGAATCCGGGATGCTTTCCGTCCGACATATTATTAGTCAGTTCTGGGGCCGAAGCCCGTGAAAGAATGGAAGGGAAAAAAGATGAAAAAGAGAATCAAAATGGCTGATGAGATGATCAGTCTTTGTGCAATAACTGCTGTCTCCAACAAACTAACTTCACCATCCGACAATGAAAATGGCCGTATTTTTGACTGGCTTCACTCTCAGTAGCTCACTACGCGTTGGCATAGCCAACTTCCTCGTACAACTATCAGTGCAACTTAAGAATTATACAAAGTGCCATGTTCATAGATAATTTCTTACTGTTTATTATCTCCGTGATCCTTTCAGCTGCATTATAATCCTGTATGATATCCATATCTCATTTTGAAAATCCTAGTTTAAGTATATAACTAAGAACTACTTCCGGGTTAGGGCCATCGTCTTTACCTATTGAGCACTCTGCAAAATATACATTTAATTCAGTAGGTATTCAACTCAAAGTGACTGTTTATTTGCAAGGTACCTTGAATTTGTTTATTTAATTATATGGATCTTCCTGACGATCTTATTTAAACTTTTTAATAGATTAATATATAATTAATAATAATCATAATCTGAAATTATTCTTAATACTTAAAAAAATGAAACCATTTTTGACCCGTAATGTCATTTTTAAGGTGCATTGTTTTTGTAATAGCTTACTACACACTATAATGAGCCAGCCTTCAAGCTGGCACAACATTTCCATATCTCTGAAGTTTTTTCTCGAGTCATACGCATGAGCAGAAATCACTTTTTGGGCATTTGAGAGTACCATATTCCAGGTTGCTCCAACGTGATTCGGATAGTAAGGAATCGTCACGTGGAACGTCACAGGTTTCAATGGAACAGATTACAAATTTAGCGAAGAACTCTTCTTCTATATAATATGAGATAATAAAATATACAAATTTGTCTCCTTTATTCATTGCTAGTGCCATGACACACTGGCTCCCCTTCAGCGGACGCAGCTATCTTTATTTTTGTTGTACAGCTATTATGAAACATTCCGTCTACGCTGGTATTATTTGTTGTTTATCATCACTACAGGATAGTGCCATTTGGAAAATTTAATCGATATACCAGGTTGGCAACACTAACAACCTAGTGACGATGTGTGTTTACTCCTGAAATTCACCATGTTTAGAAACAAATTTCCGCAGACGAAATTTTCATTTAATGAGTCGTTTTTTTTTCATTTTATTGAGAATTATTCATTTTCTTCCCATTGTTAAGCGTCAATTTTGAGCTCCAAGCTGGAAGCGGAATTTTACCCATATTCATACAAACTTGCTTTGATGCCAGCTTAAATGTTGGTTGTGTGTTTTAGGGGAAGCCTGTATAATCCTTAAAGATCACTGCGACGGTTCAACACCCATCACTCTTTTTCCTCTTTTCTCACCATCTGGTGAACCCATAATACAATTCGACCACACCATTGTCTGTACTACTTCAACAAATATAAATTCACTTCTTTGCTTTCACTTGAGGTTTTGAACAATCATTTAGGGCTTTAAATTTATTTGTAGCTTTTGGATGAGGATGATAGAGGGTAGAACAGAGGTAGGAACAACATCAGATAGGACCTTTTTAAAGTTACCATATCGGCATTTGCGTGGTGTGACTGACGAAACACCTGGAAAAACGTGTCAATATGGGCGGCCGCTGGGATTGAGCACACGACATCTCGAATAGGATTCCATCTCTCTATCACTGAGCAAGAGTAGATTGGCGTGATTGGTAGAGTTCTTCCTTTAAAATTAGAAAGAAGGATATTCGGAACAGTCGGCCAGTAATCCTATAACGTCCTTGTAATTGTGCCATGCGAATGCTACAATGGTATTAAATCGAGACCAGATCTGCTTCCCTCTCACTCACATATTCTGGATCACAATTACATTATCAAAGTTCATTAAGTTAAGAGGGTGATAATAAAAACAGTTCTAATAAACTTATTGGTTGTATGCGTACCGGGATGTCAGTACAATAATGTGTGTTAATGTTGGTTTGAAATTTAATTACACATAGTATATTGAGGGAACATTGTGGAGACATTTAGTTGTAGGAGCCATTATGGAATAATTATAAGAAAAAAAAATATAAAATTTTGTTCAAATATGTATTTGGAACTTTCGTCCTCATCCTGACGGAAGTACATCAAGCTAAATGTATCCACAACGGATATATGGGACTTTAAAACTGGTTATCAGAATAGGCATCTTACCCAACACATCAGGGTATGATGTCCACTCATTTGATAAATATGCCTGATATTATTATAATTAAGAAATAATACATAAATGTAGTCGAATGAATATTGAATATCTTTAATCCACCTGTGTGCTTATTATCCATGAAACAAATTTCTCTGGAAGTGAGAACATTTGGAAAATATTTGTCTGGTACTAAAAGTAGAGGATACATGTTCTTTATTCTTGTGGCCACATGAGCGGTTCACTATGTGCCACAACTAAGGATATACTGAAATATATGAGAAATATAAATTTTCCTTCTTCGTATGGAGGGAATTTGCTTAAAAGATTAAGGGTTCATGCTGTAAGATTAGGCGAGGTTGGAACTAAATTCTTAATTGTTGTTTCCCTAATTTTGACAATTTATTTCAATTCCTTTATGTCATTTATTAATATTTGCTTTGAAAAACTACTTTGTTGGCTGTGTTGCTATTGCTATTTTGAGTTGAATCAATTAGATAATTTCGTCAGGTAACTTCTCAATTTAAGGTAGAAAAAATACTATTTGGAACATAGGCTTCAGCACCTTGTTTTATTATATTGATGATAATTACATTGGATTAATATATTTCGAAATATGTTTCGAAGGATAACTCCTCTTGATTAATGAGATTCTTTATTATTGTTCCGGAATTATACCAGTTCACCTTTTTGTAGCTTTTATAAGTAGAATTAGGGTCTTTACTATTGATCTAAATACTGAATGAAACAAACTTCGCAGTGATCAGAAGGTAAGCTTTAGTTGACCTTGAAACTTTAGGGGTTGTTCATCATGGCCGGAGAAAAAATAATTCTATTAAGAGCTGTTTCTATAGTATTAACTATTCGGGTAGGACCTACAAGTAAATTAATTCGACAGGAACTGAGAAGGTAGTTTAATAACGCTTTGCCGTTATCATATGTGATTCTCTTTCCTAAGATTCCATGTTGACTATTTATATCTGCAACTAACAATCAGTCTCTCTATTATGTCTCGGATTGGAAGAGAGTGTAGAGTAGCTATGTATATAGTTTCCGTTTCGGTTGACATTGAAAAAAGATGTGATGAATGGAAGTCTTGTAGTCCTTCTGCAAAATTAATCTCCTTTGAGTTTATAGTAACTTTGACCACAGTGACCGTGCCCCAGAAGCTTCTTTTCTAAAATTACTGTACACAGCTGTTTTTAAAAATGAAGCTGGTTTAAGTTGAGTTTCATTAAATATGATCACAATAGCTTTTTCATGTTGGGATAGTTGTAGGGTTTCCGGTTTTTGTTTGCGAATTCCTTTGATATTAATGTATTGTATTTAGAGTGTTTGAATTCACGATAGTGTTGCTTTATGTTGAAAGTTTTAATCATCGGCGTCATCTATTTTTTGGTGAGGGTTGCTATGAAGTGGTAGATTACTGTTATTGATTTAAAAAAAAAATATTCTTTACCAACAAATGCGTAACCGCACAGCACGATAGGACCGATTACTTTTACACACAATAACGCATTACTCACAGGATTCGGTTGTATACCTTTATCTTATATGGCAGTTAGTAATCAGGACATTTTAGGACTGACCCTAAAGGACCCGTTTACAGTAACTCAAAAGAACCAAATTAAAACTGTAATATGAGGTTATTTTGCTTTAGAAGTTGCAAAATAAACTTACTTATGGTTCGTCCCCCTCATTATACGAAAACCGTTCCACATGTGCGGGGCGAAGGTTTACTCTTCATATATGGTTCTTGTACTTGAATTTTGTCACTTCGTTGCACTTCAAGGTTGATTGAAGCATTTTTTTTATTCTTAGCAAACTTCGTCCAAGCCTTACATTCAGCCTTGTGCATTGGTGGATTGGTTAGAGGAAATGGGCGCTCAGAACAATCGCATTCACCCAAGAGAGCGCTAGACTTAAAAGGTTGAGAACCACTAGTCCAGATGACGTCATATCGCGCAAGTGGGTGACCCACGAGCGAGTCGACCTTAAGGCAATCGCCGCTATGTTCCAAATTTATGATGCGCCCTCATCAATAGTAATTTAGTACTAAAATTTAACACTACCCGTTTCGATACACTCGTGCCCGAAACGTTTGTCCCCCAAAACATTTAGCGCTGTGTTCGAGGAAACAGTTCGAACACCCCTCGAGCCGGCTCTGCCCACGAGAAAGACAGGCCGCGGCTCGTAAGCTTCCAACGCTGGTGACGTCATCATACTAGTCCGGCTGCTCAACTAATGCATGGAGACCTTGCTCGCGCGGGGCAAGAAGTCCAAATATACTTTGATTTTGCACTATTTGAAAAGCCATCAAACTATTCATAGTGGTAAAGTAAAATTTAATGAATGAAGTCTCAAATTTGTTGGAAGGTTAAGGACGTTTTCAAATGCACTTTTGATTACTGAAGTTCACATAAAGAATTAATTCCTCAACGTCACATGTTGTGCTTCTCTGAACCGACTTTTTTAAAAGAATTTTCTTCGACCAATAAGTGTGTGTGGTTGATACATATTTTTTAATGTTAGTGATTGATAATATTAAATGCTCAACTCTTGGATGATAAGTAAATAGTTACCTTATCTAAATATATTTCAAATCCTGAGTGGGTTCAATTTTATTCGCTACTTAAAACCCCACTCCATCACATCCCCTCCCCACGAAGTTTCGAACAGTTCCATGAAACAGATATTGTCAAGCAGCTTACGGATACGATTGCTTTTGCTGAAAACAGAGTTCATCGATTCATTCATTCTAATTCAGTGCATCAAAATATAAATAGTAAGATATCCTACTAGTCCTTGCCTTTCGTTCAAGATGATGTCAGTACTGACGTCGTAAGAAACGAATATGAACTAGCGACTAATGAACTTACACCGTCAATAATATTTAAGTCCAGACGCTGCACATACGAAAAGCATCAAACATATGTCACACTAATTCTCAATAATCCAAACTCAAATAAGCACCACTGCACTTTTGAAGCTTTGTAAAATAAGTACATTTTCGTGTCTGAGGAATCCTTGAACATTGACTACAAGGGCGACATTGATGTGAGGAAGCGCTTTTCTATGTAGCTCTGTACTTTCCAAAAAACCACATGCGAAATACCTCCAAACAAATATTTCGTATTCTTTAGTTTAGTTTAACCTAATTAATGGCTAAATAAAATAAAACGATACCTTCCCTATCCAAAATAGTATATATCGTAAACAAATGCCATGTTAGTTTAGGTTAGATTTAGTTTAGAAATATTAACCAGCTGATTTATGATACGAGGAATATTATTTATTAAATCATTAACCTTGCGTATAATAAATAGGCGAACATTTCTTTTTGTCGGTTTCTTAGACCTTATTAAATAAAATACGAATGCAAATTTAGTAACAGAACATAAAGATTATACACTTTTCAACGTGTCGATCTTAAGAACTGTCGACGTTTTGAGTTTCGATCTTCTGAACTGTCGACGTTTTGAGTTTCGATCTTCTGAACTGTCGACGTTTTGAGTTTCGATGTTCTAACCTGTCGACGTTTTGAACGTGTCGATCTTCTGAACTGTCGACGTTTTGAGTTTCGATGTTCTGACCTGTCGACGTTTTGAAAGTGTAGATGTTCCGTTGTTGATGTTATGACTGTCGGTGTTTTGATTGTCAGTAATATTAATGCCATCCTTTACATTGATGTTAGATGAGTTTGTTGATTCTGATTTGTATTAACCACACATGGAGAAACTCCCATAGCACGCTAGTGGTGCTACCTTGACAGCAAGAGGACCATTGGGACGATAATGGTCTTTTGCTACTAAAAGGCTTATAAATAAGGCTGTGGCTATGTGCACTTCCAAACCTCACCGTTTTTTGGCCACATCAATAGGAAATAACGTCACAGTTTAAATCGGAATAATGACATCATTCCGAAGTTTACGTACGTCTCGGGAAAGTAAAATTCAAAGTAACGCGAGTCAGTGAGCATAGTGCCTTTCGTTGCCCATAATATCTGAACGTAAATCATTACAACACATTTTCTTGTGTTAAAAATTATGTGTAGTCTTTACATCAGTGATAATAAAAAAAAAACTTTTTTATGAATTCTAGGTTATTGTGACACATTTTGCTGTTTATGCCTGTCATTTCATTGCAAATAATTTACACAGCATTTCGGTAAACACCTAACGAAACACAAGCAATCCTAAAAGTGTAACAAAAAGCTATACGTTATTATTATTTCATTAAATACGTGCTCAACTTGATCAGTACACAGAAACATAGCTTCACGCAAAGGAATATTAATGGCGTCAGCTCGTGTTATAAAGGGCACGTATTTTACTATAAAAATCACAGAAATTTTTTCGTCGAGAGTACAAAGATGAGTTAGTTTAAATCAGGTCCACCATGAACTGCAGCAGTGTCATAAACATTGCTGCTCATCGTGGTGAGGTAACAGTGCCGTAACGTTCCCTACGCGTGGAGGGAGTAGATTACTGGTCCTTCTCAAACATAACTTCATGTGAGTTTGGTTTATTTTGGATTGGAAATAGCTAAAATTACGGGTTAGTTTTTCAGCTACCCCAGCAACTGCAAAATTTACAGAAGAAATGTAACTTTTTCGAGACATTTGGAAACGATCAAACGCAAAATGTAACAAAGTTTTCAGTCCTGAAAGTGTGAAAGAATAGTGAAAAATCGGAGGTACTATTTATGTGTTTCCGCATTTAGGCCGAGCACATGGTGTGAGTGTTAAAGGCGAAACGCTTCACGTATAATGTAAAAAATAATCTAACCTGACGTTAACAAACACCTCTTGACTGCATCTACATAATGATTGTGACTTTTGTATCAAAATATGTGTCATTCATAATACGAAATGCCGCCATTAGTATTCCTCTGCCTACCGTCATATCTGCTGAGCAACTCTAGTACCCATTAATTGAAATAATAATTATAAATGGCTTTGTCGAAACTATTTGTATTGCTGGTTGTCCCTCTGTGTGTGTATAGGATCGTATGATAATTGCTTAAATTAAAATGAGTGCTATAGAATGTACACATAGCTCAATACCTGGAGGAAAGAAAGTAAAATTTAACTAAAATAACTACAATTGAATCGGTAGTTAGAAGATGAATATAAACGCCAGAAAACATAAATCCCTGTTTTCCGTGAAACGTTGCCTGTTGAATAGATACGCAACACCATTTCGAAATAAGATATTGTTTATACAATACATGATTTCTTTCAAGCCTCTGACACTAAAACTATTCATTAGGAGACATTTTGCACTAAAAAACACTTCCACCATTTTGGCGCTTATTTCCTTCTTGCAACCACCGATTCAAATTATGTAATGAATGTTGTTTGCAGAAATTTCTGTATTATTCTCTTCTGTTATATGGGGTTAAATTGACTTCAAATTGTTACTTTTATTATTTATGATGCATAGAATTCAGAATGTGAAGTAAATGAAAGGGTGATGTGAGTGCAAGGACAAACTTATATACATCGTGTCCTTGCACCCATATCAAATGTGGACTTACATAACACTCAGCATTCATTAGCTAAATTTAGTCACTCAGCTAAGACAGACCAGGTTGCTTTCCCGTAGATATACTGTTCCTTGTACTGCTCTATATGCATCTGTAGTTCAAATTATTCATTCTCATTCCGTTTCAGACTCTTACGTTGAGCCCCTTTTATAGTCCTCGACGTTTTATCCACATTTGGATCAAATAAAATCCTCCTTTTTCATATAATCTCGAAATGCTGGAAATGTGTTAAACTTTAGACCTTACTCAGTTTTCGACATGCTATGTAGACAATTTATAACGACTGGAATGAAATCACATAAAACGCCTAACACTGTAACAACTCAAAGCTGGCAATGTTACTGTATCATCCGTCGGAGCATATGTGAAGCATCTATGTAGTCACTTCCGGTTACCCCCGGTCCAAGTGCAAAATACATTATTGACGTGTGCTTAAGAGGTGTCAAGAGCGTACGTCCGACGTGCACGTAACCACATCGTATATATAAAGCAAAGGTCTCTGTTACAGCGGGACAAATTGGAAAGATTTACTACCAAGTACCGGGACGGGTTGGAGCTTTTCTACGCATGGTGTTAACTACCCCTAAAATATTTACGATCAATCGCGTTCAAATTGTAAAGAAATTATAGAGAAAAAAATATGATAATAACCGCAGTGGCAGATGTTACGTTAATAAACAAATGGTAGCAATAAAATCTTAATATCAGCATACTTAGTAGCGTTGAAAGAATTCCTTAAAAATATTTTCTAGAAACTTTCAGTAATGATTGCGCTTTGCAGAAATTCCCGTTAGGGACACTCTCATCTAGCCACAAACACTAATGTCAAGAGCTTAATGCTTTTAAACCGAGCACGTATGTTACTTTCAATGATATTGATTCTCAGTAATTTCAGAGCAAGTTTTTTCCTATGATTACAAGAAAGTTTAACACAATTTAATTTTTCCCGCCATAGAAATACTGGCTACTCTCTTATGTTTGGCCAAGGGTCGGTGATTCCAGCAGACCCCATTTGGAGGGGGGCACACACCTAGGTTTATGGTAAAGAGTCTGGTAAAAATGAAGAAACTACAATGCTATGTTATATTTTTCTATGCCTCTTTACGTATCAACTAAGCTATGCACTTTTTATAGATCTCTGATTGCACGTGAAGACTGTATAAGATTCTGAAAGGTTATCTAAGATTGTATAAGTTAATCTCTTATTATAGAAGAGATAGTGCAATCAGCCAGCCAGAATAATGTCGTTTGATGTGTGAAGTATCGAGCAGTACTGCTCATGACTTCCAATTGAACTGTATGACGTGATGAAAGAAGCGTACTTCAAGTGAACAGGTCGCAACTGTCGCAGACGTTTATAAATATGCATACTGTCGCAGACTTCTATGCAGAAATGTATAAGTAGAATTTTCTTAAAATAAAAACTGATGACGAAAAGAAATTATTTTTCTTGATGATGTCTGATGTATTCCATGCATTACAGAGAAGGAAGGATGATGTAAAATGTCAACTGGCCAATGAACTTGAATCACAAAGATGTTAAGTTACTCCATTGAAATTATTTCTGTTGTAGTAGTTATTTCTTGAAGTGGTGAACAGAGTCCTGTTTAGTTATTGTTCAGTTGAAGAATGCTGGTGACGGCTTCAATGAGGATTAATATAATGGCAGTAGTGTCTTGTGTTTCTTGAATCTTCGTAAATCCATCTGCAATAATTTTCATGACGGGTTCAAAGCTGAGATGTTGTACAAACGGTGTAATTTTCTGCATTATTTGAAGAAAATTCGGATTGTCTGGAAGATAAGTACTTTTCGGAATATTCGTGGCAACAGAATTCTGCGGTTCTGTCTTGCAAACTGAAGCAGGAGGTTTTTCTTGAGATTGCTGTGTAGTAACAGGATCATTTTGACTTGCAGTAATTAAATGGCGATAAGATTTGAATTTCTTAAAGATAGAACATCCTTTGAAGTTGGCTGGGAGATCTTCATTGCAGTTGACACATTTAGCAGGTGTAGTGCGGTCCTTTTTTGGGCAATCGGTGCTCAGGTGGGCACCTGCACACTTGACACATCTTGGTTTCATAAAACAAGTGAATTGTGTGTGATTATAATGTTGACAGCGATAACATTGTAGAAGTTTACTTGGCCTATATTGTTCAATAATAATACGGTAATGACAGATATTCTTCTTGAAGCAGCTTTTGAATATTAAAATTTTGTTGAAGAGTGACCAAAAAGAGAGGTGAGTAATTTCGATGATGCGAAGATGGTTCTCTACGGTACATTTGCTTAACATCAATTACGGGATAATTCCTTTCTTGTAGCTCATGGTAAATATCTTCAGTGTTTGTATCAGATGGTAACTTCCTGATTACAACTTTGTATGGCCTATCTTGCTTAGGAACATCGGTGGTAAATTGGACATCAGTTTGCTGGCAGTATGCTTTTAACTTATTGTCATCTTCCTGAGAGGCTGCTTGAAAACAAGTAAATTCATTTGTGTGTCGGATTTTAGGTGAGACTCTGCAAGTTGCCGAAACGGTTCTAGTGAAATTGTACTTTTGATCTATACCATAAATAAAAAGAGCAGGTGGCTTGTTTGACTTAACTTCATCAGGTTCTTCAATATCTTCAGACTCTAGAGTTTGAAATCGATTTGCAATTTTGATTGTAGGTGAAGAGACAAATGTCCGCTATTTTGCTGTTTTCTTCGGCTCAATAAAGCCGTCAGTGTTGTCAGGTACTGCAGTAATTTCCGTAGAGGAATCAGTATCGTGGACCATAGATTCTTCAAGTGGCCCTCAAAAGGTATTTGACGTTGACTGCAACTCAGAAGACAGAATCGACTCAGTTGTTTTCAACGAATCATTTGTTACTGATGAAGACAAAGTGGAATTAGTATCATGAATTGAGACATTCGCTTTTTCAGAAGTAGAAGGTTGAAGTTTCTTTACGATGGCAGCGCGTTCGGCCCGGGCGAGTTTCAGTGCATTGTTTGGATACATCCGTCTAAGGTGAGATACTACTCGCGGATGCAAGGCATATTGGTAGTTTGGGTTTTTTATTTCTTGGAGGATTTCAGACACGCTTTTTATTTTGGAACTCATATTGCTGGAACGAAGTAGAACAAGCTCCGCACACTTCGACTCCTATCACTCATCTCGGTGCAATCCTTAGAATAAATAAGTATTTAGCCACGATAATAGACTTAGGTTTATTTTTTATTCTTACACTCTCAACAATCGTATATTTAGTTTAGCAACAATCAAAGAGTATTTTTACTTTCGCTGAGCAACGAATCCCAGTCGAGATCTGAATCCAAACAGGAACATAAATAAACAAGGTATGTATAAGGACCTTTGCTGATGTTTGTATTTTTATAATATTAGTTTATTATTACTTGCTTAAACAAAATACGCAAGCTTAAAACATTTAACCCTTTAAAGTGAGATTGTAACACTGTTATAAAAGTTCATAAAATATTTTCCTTTGTTGAACTGTGACACTTCTTTGTCATCATCTTCCTTATTGAATAGATCGTTGTAGGCACCTAGGAACAATGTCGCATTGTTGCCCTATGCAGAGACATGTTAAGTCATTTATTTTACGGCATTTTGAGTAAAGCTCCTCGTGGCTTCATACTTGTTGCTTTTATGCCTACTGACATACGTTTCGGTTAAAGTAAAATATTGAGTGTATATTGTAATACACTAAAATCTACTTTAACCGAATTTGACGGAACAAAGCTTGATTTCGGTCAAACAGTAACTGTAATTTGGTACTGTACTACATGTCAAAAAACAACTATATTTTAAAGTAAACATTTTTAAATATAGGCCTACTACTACAATGTAATAAATATAGTACTATAAAATACTATAGTTATTTTACTGTACAGTATTTTACTAAAAATTGAAAGGATTTTTCAGACAATTAGTTCATATTTAAGAGTATAAATCTAATTTAACATGTGTACAATGCTAAAATAAAAAAAAATGTTTACTGGGTCGGAATTCAGTTAATTCGGAAATATGGTAAATTCGTGATTCGGTTAAACGAGATTTGTGTAGTTAGAATTTTTTTTAATGGTTCCTTGTCTAATAATCACAAAATGTTGGGTTATAATTTGGAACATAAATCTGAAGCTCGTTAGACTAAAACTAGCTCAATCGAAGGGAATACCAGGTAGCATAGAGGACAAATATTCCAAAGAAAATTTTACAGGAATGAATTCCACATTTGCAAGTCCAAACAAATTTACCTGTTAAACAAAATTAAGGGGAAAAAATATTAGCACAATAAGAAGAAATTATCACAGTTTGAAAATTGTCAGAAAATGTACTGAGAGCATGAATTATTATCTGTGTGATACGTCCACATAAATATTCAACCCTCCAGCTTCCAGGTGTTTCGTTGGTTCTAATGTGATGGTTTCTACATTAGTTAGGTTCCACATTAATTCTTATAGAGGAGGCAAATAGTTCCGTCAGTAACCGTACCTGTAGCCTATACCAAAACCTATATATATATATATATATATATATATATATATACATTGCTCTACATATGTATACAAGAATGCTAGCTTGTGAATATAAATTAGGAATACCGCCAGTTAATTAACACAAGTGAAGGAGAACTGAACCAAAGGTCTAAAGAGCAAATGCAATTATCACTTTTGTACAACGTGAGTCAACATCAGGATCAATATTTACAGAATTACTAGGCTATACACAGTTGCTATCTATCGAAAACATCTCTACTTAATTCATTCATCCCAATCATTAATGAATCGTATCATTACATCAAGTTCGTTGTTATAAATGATAATGTCAATGACTCGCGTCTAACCAATATTATATACATCTAAGTGTATAGAATTACTCAAAACGTCGTCATTCCTAGCTCATATGGAGTTTGCTCTCTTGCATGCGTGCAAAAACAAAATAGTAAATTATATATTTTGACTTAGTTCTATTTAATACCGAGGGATACATTTGAAGAATGCATAAAGCATTCTCATTGTTCAACGAGGCTTCTATCATTTAACCAGAATTAGGGGAATGGAATTAAGATTAGAAAATACATAATGATTATTCGAAGTAAGTTGAATCTAAGTTAGAGTTGAGAGTGTGTATAAATTTGAATATATTTTAATAGCGTATATTTTTTAATACAAGCTATAAGTCTGATTCAAACGGTACATTGTTAAACTATTAAATACATATGTATTCATAAGTTGAATCCATTTTTGAAATAGCTGTAGAGCTCGGAAATAAATACTTTACTTCAAAAGGAACAAGCCACAATTAGTTTGCGCTGACGGCTACTTAAGTGTTTACCATTCAGAAAACGATTCATTTAGATTACCAAAGTATGTTCATCCCAAACATAACCGGTGAGAACGGTGATAGGCCAAGTGACCCGCAATACCCATTAAAAATCCTTGCAAGCATGCGTGTGTAGTGGAGCTGGTCGCAATATGAACTATTCACGACTGCAAGGGTATCCTACGTAGCACCAGAAATGAACGCGGACGGTCAAATGTTATCCATGTACATAAACTGTAGTAACAGTGTTACGGGAAAGAGTCGGACATATTCATGATGAATGAAGACACAATACACCTGCGCCATGAAGGCACGACAGTTGAACATGTTGAATGTTGCATATGCGCCCAACGTTAGGCTTGCTAACACCATCACCTTGCTAACTCAACCTTGGACGTCGTGTTCGAAGATACTGGATAAGCTGAATCTAGTTCCTGGTTGACACTGGATGAGATCACGTTCAGCGATACTGTCGAGAGTTGCAACTCTCTACAGCTTACGTGCTTATGCACTGTGTTGTGTGGACCTCGCTCGGGTATGTAGTTCCCTAACCAATAACCATACAAACACCTACGCATAATATTCCCCGAAGAACCGACACCCGTAATTGTTTCCAGTTCCCGGAAATATGCTATTATGTGCTTCACCTACCTTCAATGGACCTATTACAGTCACCCTGGGCAAAATTAATGGGTTATATGTCCGTCTTGTATGAACCATTTCCGCAGCCTCAATACGGCACCTGTTAGAGTGTATATCTTTTTGCTTATCCTCTTATTCGTCCAGTCTCTCTCTATCACGTAAAGTCTTCCAGACGAATACGCAGCGCAAGGGCTGCCTTCTTTCAGGGTTTAGCATCGCACATTAAATTCAGCAGTTTACAACTACCTGATTAAGCTACGCCTTTAATGTTTCTGACGTGTGATTTTTCATCCACATCAGTATTAATACCTGGATGTTGTGGTAGTATATACAGATGATGCGTTCTATTTCAATGTAGGCAGTTCAAGAACATTTTGTACCTGTCAAATCATAAATGTAATTATTTTTTTATTGGATCTTTATAGAAATATAAAAGAAACTATTTTTATTTTTGTCAAAACAAATAAATTCGAATATCTACCAATACATACGTACTTGAAGTGCATTGTTGATAATTGCTGAAGCTCAAGACCTGGTATGCTATACTACACTCGACACAAACATATTACAGTCTTTCTTTTTGGATCGCATACACTGGTGTGTAGTTTGTGGTGTAAAAATATTACTTACTCTCTGTAGAATTTGTACATGGTGTACAACAATTCTAGTAACTTTGAACTTATAATAGATAATTCTAATTATTCTTAATTAAAATGCCGAGATGGCACCTTTACCATAAGCCTTGGCCGAAACCTTTCCAAATCCTTTCCCCCAACCCTATTCCGGCCTGAGCCTCAGATGCCTTGGGCCATCAAAAAAATTCAAATTCTAAACCAGGCATTGGTTTTAGCGAAAAACATTTCCTCCAGTTAATTGTTTTCGCGGGACGCTTGGGCTTCTACTTAATTTCACAGGGGGAGAAAGTTATCAGTAATTAAAGCAACCTCTGGCAAAATATTTTGGAAGTGCACTCATACAATATAAAATCTAGATACATGAAAAACACTTATGTTAACAAAAAAGCACGTTATACAAAAAATCACCCAAATTAGTCCCTAGGTGTGTGTGATTATATTAGTTACAGATGTTAGTTTAGACGATAGTGCTGCTATACTAATATACTTTACACGATAAGCGTGTAAAAGTAATAGATGTTGCTTACGGATTTCGTTTCATTATTTTCGGGTTAGTGGTGGATCGGGGTGGATTAATGGTATGTCAGAGAAAAATATTACAGCAGTATCTTTCTTTCTTTCTTTTATTTTATCTATGTCTATCTCTAGTGAAACAAATTGAGTCATGGAATTAATTTAGGAGTCATGCAATTAATACATCTTTCGGTCAATCAAAACTTTTAAGGACAAACAGCTATAGAAATGGTGCGAAACTCCACTTACCCCCAATGTTGACTTAATACTAAATTGAAAATCCTGGCGCAATCTCAATTCTACCAGTACCATTAGTGCGGCAGGTCCTGTCCTGCAACTCAGAATGTGTCAGTTCGTTATTGTATCTACGTTTAGTTATTGTATTTTCTCCGTTAATTTTTCACACGTTACCAGACGCATAGTCACTGTGTAAAGGAAGTAATGAAGTAACTATCCACTCAGAGAATTAACTGAGAGAATTGGGGATCGCAATAGTCATAATATTGATATCTCACCTCTTACTTTGAGCTTCTTGTTGAGGGATAATGCGTTCCTACGAAAAAATAATGGCGTAGATATATTTATAGATAATTATATACACTCTCACTCTATTATTCTAATTCAAGGTGCGTGTGTGAGTGGCACCTCTACATAAAGTAAAAACTAGAACTACTTTCAAAACAAAATTATGGAATGTATGGACTTCGTTTTATGTACAAATTAGTTAACATTCATCAGTCAGGGAATGGAACGAATGTCAAAATTGTACCCCAAATTAAGACCTTTCTCTTACCCGGTAGAGATTGAGGCCTAAAATCTTTTATTTACGAAAATACGTGTATTTTATGATTGAAGAGATTAGGAGTAATTTTTGAAACGGCTATTAAAGTTAAAATACGTTGTATTGCCCATCTGTTGTTAAAATTTATAATTTAACACATGCAGATAATATTAATATTGCACAATATAGTTACAAACCTTTATTTAGATTTGAATACGATGTAGGACTTTAATGCATCATCTTGAACCTTATTCGTGAAAAAATAATCAATTGTTTCTTTAAATTATTTCAATCAAATTACCGATAAAACATATTTTTTTAAAAATAGTAATCATCAATACTTTCTATGCAGAGGAATTTATTTCATCTTCGAAATGTTGTATGACAAAGAAACAAAGATTTTAGTTGCTACGATTTCAACCATTAACTTATATAGTTGTAATTATAATTAAGTGATTTCAGAGCTCTTGGGATTTTTAATGAATTATCATGAAATTTGGTTAAGGAAGATTTCACTCTCACATTGAAAATAAACATTTATTTAAGACACAGTGTTTGTAATTTACCCGTTGATTTGAAATTGATTGTTACCATAGAATATGTATGGCTGGCTTTCTACACGAATTGTGTAAACTGATTTAGTAATATGGATAAATTTTAAAAGCCTTTTAATATTTGTGAACTCTTGTACTTCCTATATCTTTCCGTAAAACTTAGTTTATCAACAAACTATTCAAAATAATTCCAACGCAGGATAAACACATGATACGAAAGGATATCACTAAATTACATCCAGTTGGAATTTCATTAGATTATTATTTGAATAAATCGTTCAGATAATACGTCACTTGGGAAGAGACGAGGATTTCAGTTCTTCTCGCTACGTTAAGTCTAACCCTTTTCTTTTAATGTCATCTCCAACAAATGTCAAGTGATGCAATCAATATACAAAACATCTCAAAACTTCCCCATTCTTTTTTGCCCAGACAGACTAAATATTATATGGTATGACGAGCTGTAGATTTTCTTCTTAAAAAAGTAGGTTCGGTAGATTGAACTTCGAACTGAAATCACCGAAAATAAAAATCGGACCTAGTATACAGTCATCAAAATCGAAATTGAGTCTTGTTTCACTACTGCTGTTACAAATTGAACAAAAACCTGTCCGTCAACTCGAAATATGTAATTTTGTTGTTACTGCATCGACCAAATTGTTTTTTTAGATTTTTCAAACATTTCAATATACGCATAGTCCCTGTGTAATGGGTATAACAAACTCTTCATTCGGCAGAATTATCAGGGAGAATATGGTTGGCAGTAGTTTCTGGAGAGATCTTCCTACTTTTGAGGGAAAATTCATTGTTAGAAATAATAATTACCTACAGATGATTACAACTAATTGCATCTATTTGCTATTTCAATTCAAGGCGCATCATCGAATAAGCATCTCTTAAAAAAATAAAGAAAGAGCTTTCCAAAAGAGGATGAAAAGAAGCTCGCGCTGTAAAGTGAAGTAAATATGAACATTTTTTACTTTCTAGAGTAGCATATCAACACCATTGCAAGACATTGAGAGATAACTCATGGTAGCAACTCGATAGCAGTGTTTGCTTGGTAAAAATAGAAAACTTTGTGAGAGAGTGTGGTTTATAAGGCCTCTTTTTAATAGCTGATGTACAACCTTCCACTGAGCTTTTAAACGCTGCCAAAAAGCTACCAGTTTGTACAACGATGAACACGATTGAAATGTAGTAGTCAGTAAAAATAACTGTTCTTTTAGTTTATTCGATTAATTATTAAATTGTTGAACCAATGATATATATATTGTCGTTCCTTATTACTTATCAACATACTATGGTGTGCAATGTCCGATTTGTACAATTTCATGAGAGGGGGGAATTTTACGCAAAACGTAGAAAACTGTATTTTATCCAGGATATTTAATAAAATAAAATCAAGCAAGATTTTCCCACAAAGGCGAAATGCCAACCATCTCCCGCTTCAAATCGAAAACTGATGATATGTAGAAAAACTGTTGAATAGATCAGATCGTAAACTATTTCAATAACTTTAAAAATGGTTTGTTTAGTTTAATTTTTCCAGTAGGATCTACTCTGAAAACTAAAATTATTGATAACTGTGCGTTCTGTTTGCTTTTATAGTGCTTTTGAGAAAATTAACACCTGTCTTAAAACACTCATGTGTTTCATTTCTCACGCAACCATTCATATTTATCCCCTTGCAAGTTGGCCAACCTGGCAAGTTGGCAAGTTTATCGTAAACAAACTCTCTGAGGGACTGACTGCTTCCCCATGGTGCCGATTTGCCTCCAACCCGCCAGGGGTACTCTCCATAAGGGATGTTTGCCCTATTTATTGTAACTACTCATGATGGTACACTTTCATACCAAATTTCATTTCTCTAGCTTCAGTGGTTTGGAAAATGTTTTTTTATTCTGCCATTTAGGAATCGTGACCTACTCGTGATAGTACACCTTGTATCCAAATTTCATTTCTCTAGCTCGAACAATGTTTTCGGGTGGCGATTTTAAGTCCAAGATGGCAACATTTTCAAAATGTAATATTTTCTTAAACTACTATTGATACTGTATACCTTTACACCAAATTTCGTATCTCTGGTTCAAAATGTGTAGAAAAGTGATTTTCAAGTCCGCCATTTTGGTTTAAGGTGATGGTTTTATGAAAATTTCAATATATTTTCGTAACCTACTCTTTATAATACATAATTATACCAAATTTGTTTCTTTATATTTCCATATGGGCTAGTCTAGTAATTTTGGACTTCGGTCCGCCACGATTCGCCTTTAGCTGTTAAAATCCACACCCATGCCTCTGCTGAGAATCGAACCCGGGACCTTCGAGCCTATGGCCTACCGCCACAGACCGCTTAGCCATCCGGCCGGCACCAAATTTGGTGTTTCTAGCTCCAGCAACAGTTTAAACCTTGCACTCTATACATAATAGGTTTTCCGACTATTTTGGATCTAAGATTGCAATTTTTTCAAAATGTAAATATTTTCTAAACTGTGCTTGATGATACCTTTATGTCAAATTACGTTTCTAGCTCAAACGGTGTGGAAAATGGAATTTTGGGGTCCGCTATTTTGGATTCAAGCCTATCTCTCAATGGTGACACAAAATAAACATGTTTAGGCATCTTGGAATTAGTACATTTTCGTGCACTGGCCAGTCAAGTTAACTATACTAATTTTCTATTGAGATTGTCAAAAGTTTGCCTGATTTCTAATGAATATTTAATGTTTTTTTGCGATAAAGTAACATTTGACTTTTTTCTGTGAAATTTGTGAATTTAATTAAGATAGTTCTGGCTTTATAAAATACTAACCGTAATATAAGTTGCATCATCTGGCTTGCTTGGAAACATATTCGTAAAGAGCGTCAATAAGAAAACGGACCGATATTTTATATCGATGGGAGACAAAATGCTTATGAACTTAAGAACTTTATCCACTCTACAGTTCCAGTTGTATTATAATTAAAATAGCTCTTTGTCAAGTGAAAAAAGAAGCCGCAAGGTTCCTAAGCAAAACAGTTGAAAAACAGCATACATCTATTGAATTTGTAATTTAACTGCAGCCGCGGTTGCTCTGTGGTACAGCCCTCACTTCTGGTGCATGAACTCTCTGGTTCACTTCGCTGCATGATGGGCTTTGTAATGGACAAACACCGCGTGCTTGAGTTTTCTTGGGGATCTCCCACTTGTTACGTTACATCAGTTCACGCATCATCATCCATATGGTCTGACCCAAAAGTTGCCTAACGGCCTTAAATAAAATTGCAATAGCAAATTCATTTGTTTGCAATGTATGACTATAAAAATAAACATTATTTAGAGGTTAGTGGTGATTTCGAGTTAGTGTGATGGAAGTATAATGAAACAATGTATGAAACATAAGTGTCCATCAGTAGTTATTCCAAAGTTAAACGTTGTCTAGCGTGCCGCTGTAACTCAGAGGTAGAGCGTTGACGTTCCATTGGAGAAGTCATGGGCTAGAAACTAGCGGCCGACCATCCTGACTGTCGTTCTTCCCAGGTTTTTTCCCTGTCACACCAGGTAAATGTGGGAATGGCACCTTCAACAAAGGCCGTGGCCGACACCTTTCCCATTTATTTCGTCTCCCCTATCCCAGTCTGAGCCTTAGATGCCTAAAAGCCATAAAGAAATTTCAAATTAAACGTTGTCTATATTTGGACAAACTGGAACAGGGCGAATTTTATTATCTATTGTTGTTATAACGAAGAAAACAGAAATATTTTATTGTTGGATTAAGTACTTTTGTTACTGGAAATATATAAGATCAATAGTATATTGCACCGTTTCTTGTCACTGTAAATACGTATATCAGAGCAATGGTAGGCTGCTCCATGTATTGCTCTTTCAAAAATTTTAATTCATCCCATACGTTCAACGAAAGTCCAGCGTTCAGTCATATTATACGAACTGCATTCTAAGTAAGGTAGCTTGAGGAGATGACGAACATTTACAAAACTACTACACCAACTAGAAATAGCCTCAACAATATCCAACAGGGTCATAAGCAATAACGTTTTGTAAATAGCTGTTTAAAAAATGTAGCTTGTTTATCGAAATATGTTCAAATAGATATTTGCTTTCACTACGGCTTGAAGCTTAATCTAGTGTTATTCGTGTAAACACAATACAGATACGAAATCACTGGTAATTGGCAACATATCATTTCTCAAGTACATCATAGGGTACGGATGTTTCTTTGGCAGAACCAATAGAAAATTATTAACAAAATACGCATTTACGTTGATTATGATGACCAAAATAATGGTTGGCATTGCAGCAACAGTAGACCCTACATATTTCATATGTAATACATCCATAATCCTTTGTAATTTTATACGTACATGTCACACACTTATTATTTGTAACTAAAATGAGATCGCTCAGAGTGTCACCGTCATATCATTACTACAACATTCATTAGTGTCACGTGCCATTCTTTAATACACAAACCTCTAACATACAGAACCAGCCACAGCATTGTGTAAATAGGACCAATTACACCTCCCAATTTTGATTTTACACCCCCCAAACCGAAAACCATGACGGAATCTCTGATCATCCCCCTTCTCAAATTTATTTTTTGTTCTAAATGGTTATGACTAATAGATAATGATTGCGTAATCATAAGCTATTAAATATTGCGGTTCCTTTAAATTGAAATAGAGACATTTGTCTGCCGCAAATACATGACAAAATTTTGTATATCTAGATATGTTTTCGATTCTTTTTATGAACTTATGTTCACAGAAGTACATCTGCATAGGGTCCTGATACCATAAATAAACACATTTAATTATCCTTCTAAATTGCATTCCAATGTTTTTGAAATTCAAAATTTTTTATAGTGTCTCCCTTTTTATCTTCATTTAAGAATAGTTTTAGTAAGTCGCTGTACTTTCTAGTCATTAATATTGCCTTAACAGGAAAATATGATATTGAGTTTGGTATCATAAATAGCGGTATTTCCACGTTCATCTCGTGAGCCTTGTTACCTAAAGCAAGCAATACAAATTGTTCTATCTAATATTTGGATTAATAGTCATGGGAAATGAAAATGTGTTTAAGATTTAGAATAAGGTTATTCCATTACATTATTTTAAGATAATTAACGTTGTGTCATAAATGCTGCTGGCTTTTGTATTGTTTGTGATGGAAATCGTCTTTAACTTGTGGTATAAACTTTTAGGCGTTCCTCAGTACACAATACTATGAAAAGTGTATACAAATACCAAACATCACGTAAATCCTTGAAGGTAGAAAATAAGAATATGGAATAAACTTCTCTTTTTAACATTTAGGTTAAAAGTTACATACACACAAACACAAATAAGTAGAATGAATACATTGTTAATTCTTATTACTGTTTGTAACTACTAGGGTTAAATTTTAATTATTATCCTTGTCCCATCCAGCTACAATGAGCGCCTTGGGCAAGCGTGATACCCCTACCGTGAGTAGATAATACATAATAAGACATGCCAGAACTATCATTACCGATTTATTATGTTTATTTAAGGAATATGTATTAAGAAGTTTTAAGATTATATTAAACATCTAATGTTAAATGTTATTTAAATACTGTGTCCCTGATTTACCTAGCATGTCTTATTATGGGGGACTGGTAGCCTCCTGAATAGCATTTATTTGAATCTCAGAATGATGGTTATATTATATATTTGAATTTATTGACCACCTGAACTCGAAAACTCTGCAGTAGTTTGTGACCATAAAAGAGATGAAGGAATAATCTTTCTTCTTAACTTTTCCCTTCGTTCAGTTTTCCAGCTTTCTTTCCTAATACCAACTTTACTTAAGTTCTTCCTAACGTTTCTGCTTTTACACTTAGTTGTTGTTTTTTACCACTCTTGACATTATTCCTCTCATTATTGAGGACGTTCTTGATCCTGATGCAAATAGCTTCCATGAAATGCTCGAATCATGAATATTTTCTCTTCTGGTTATTTGAGAAGAGTGAAGAAATTGCTCACTGGCCATATATTTTGAAATGCTAAAAGTGACCTGAAAGAATGATATACACTATTTGATCAAAATACAAGTATGTACCACACCTGAAAATGAAGTACAAGTATGGGCCGCCACTTATAGGGAACGCTGGCGGTCAATACGGTATTGACCTACACATAAGCTCGATCCCAAACTGCACTCTCGCATGCATACTTTTCGTCAGACGACGGACGGTTTTCTCGTGCATTGCAGCCATTCCTCGAGAAGCGTTTAAATGAGAAGGTATCGATATGGTTTGGTGTGGTCTAGCACAAAGTGGTCGTTACAATACATCCCAGAGTTGTTCTATCGGATTCAATTGAGGGTGGGCTCTATGTGAATAAATTAATTAGCGGGATGTTGTTGTCGTCAAACCACTTCCAACATGTCCTACTGTTTTCTCGGTCGTGTGGAACGAACAAGATGGTCATTCTGGAACTGGTTTTCGATGGTAGACAGAAGAAAAGTTTTTAAAATATCGACGTAATCTTGTGCCATATCATCGCCACATAAAACAATAATGGGTGCAAGCCGCTGCAGGAGAAATATCACCACACTGTAACCCTACAACCTCATAATTTCACTATCGGCCGTTAACCAGGCATTTACCACATATATACCCTACCATCAGATCGCCATATTGTATACCGTCATTCGTTACTTCACTCAATGGCTTTTCATTGTTCAATGATCCAGTTTTGACGCTCCTTACTCCACGTGCGGCAGTTGTTGACATTTACTTGTTTGATGTGTGGCTTATAAGCAGCTACTGGGTCATAGAAACAAAGTTTCCGTACCTTGCTTCGAACAGTCATGAAGAATGCAGTAATTCCTAATACAGTTTGGAATTACTATGTAATGAAAGCAATGGATGATTCACAATAACGCTGTACGACCCTTTTTAACACTCGACGATATCTGAG
Organism: Lepisma saccharinum; assembly: GCA_022664845.1. NCBI lineage: Eukaryota > Metazoa > Arthropoda > Insecta > Zygentoma > Lepismatidae > Lepisma > Lepisma saccharinum. The sequence continues at coordinate 82,317 of JAGDQP010001364.1, read as the reverse complement.
AGTCAACATAGCAAGTCAGTCTGTACGCTGTTTGGTTATATATGTCTCTTCACGTTTGCACTTCACTATAACATCGGAAACAGTAGACTTAGAGATGTTCAGGCCTTACAAAAGTAACACTCAATCCACTGTATTTCAGTTACATAAGGCATTTTCAGTGACTTCTGAGATCGCTGACCTTGTGTTCAATGAGGTAAATGGTAGTACTCCCTCGCCCTCTATTACAAACACACGATTTGCGGGTGCCCAAATACTTTTGATTACATATTGTATATTAATTCCTTCGATATATTTAAATGAAGTGTTGAGTGTTTTCTCGTCTAGTCTCGCTGAATAACTTTCGAAATAACTTAAACTAACTAAAATTAATTACAAATAATAAATACCTGGTGACCGAAATTGCTCTCAAGAGTATCATGCTTATCGTAATCGGGAAGAGACCCGGCGTGGTGGGTGGGATAAATGGGCTCCGCCGCTCCCAGGAGCCCCGCCAAAAGTAGCTCAGTTTCCTATGTAAACAGTATCATAGTCTGGGCCGTCCGCATACACGGGCACAGTGGGCAGTCGTCTACAGCCTCATAAGCCTATACGGGCCTTCCTCCCATGCTATTCTAAGTACTTCTTACAAGCATTGACTTTTACAAATACTAAGTTTATCATATTCAATTTGGAAAAATATTAAACGTCAGTTCACTATCAGTAAAGGCAAATATTTCGTGATAACTCGTAAAATTTGGTTAGGATTTCTCAATCGGCTTCCTAAAAGTAGACCACTAAAATGTCATGCAACGTATGACATTGTTTAGTAGTTGGTGGTAGACTATTTACACAGTGTTTTATAGTGTAGAGGTTCTCAAAATTTTAGAGCGAAATTGATACTTTCGTCGTCACACGAAGTAATATTACTGAATGTTCAATGCTAATATTTAAATTTACATGAATTCAAATACTTATTACACCAACTAGGCAGAACATTTGTTTGCGTGTTTGACTTGTAATTAGGTCTCAAGAACGATTCCCGGTAAAACTTCGGTAAACTTTATTTTGTACAAGCCAATCTATTTGACTTTTGACTTCGGCCCGCCACGATTGTCCGTCACGTTCTAGTGAAAATCCACAACCACAAACATCCATATCCCAGCCGCATTTAGAACCTGGGACCTTCGAGTCGCTGACTTAGCGCTCTAATCCACATGGTTGCCAGTTCGGTAACGATCCGCGGTGCCGAGCATCCGGATTGAGGTTTTCCCTTGTTTCCTCAATCACACTAGGCAAATGTTGGGATGGTAACTTGAATAATACAATGGAACCGCAATATAAAAATATGAACAAAAGGAGTTAAATTACTGGAATCTACATTCTCTAATAAGAACAATTCTCTTATTTCAAGAATAAATAACAATCATATTATTGTTTTTAGTATTGCTCTGTATTTATGTGCGAATGGAGCCGCCGTGGATCAAGCAGTAGCGTGTCTGACTACGAATCTGGCGACCTGGGTTTAATTCCCGGCCAGGGCGCTGTAGGTTTTCCAGCAGTACTCCTATGCCTGCGCTTTGAGGTGTATCAAACTGAGTACCAAAGTGTTCTTCGTAATCTTAGACACATTGAAGATAAAGGCGGTAGAGAGTGAGACTTACCAACGACCACCCCACCTCACACCGTAGGTTGAGAATACACGGAAAGATATCTCCACATACCCCATACGCCTGTCACGGAATGTATACATCACACGAGGGATAGCTTTATCTTTTATATTTTTTATTTTTTGAAATACATCAGCACAATATGTTAAATAAATGAATTTAAAAGCCATTGCTTTTAAGTACTTTATCTTAATAAACTTATTGAAAATCTGTGTACATGGAATTAGCAATAGAATGTTTATTGGAAAGGTTTATTTTACTTTGTTTGGTGTCAACACAATTCTGTTAAAGTATGTAAGACCTGATAAAATACATTTTCAGAAAATAAGTTGTCTCTCAAAATAAGTTACAGGTGCCCATCTGTATACTCTAGGAAAGTAGTTGTCTGGACACAATAGTTCGTTGCGCAAAGCATATCGTTTCTGTACAATCTTCCATAAAGATCTCTGATCTTTAAACCTTTCTTTCTCGAAACTACAGAAATGTTACTTATCAGGTTCTTGCTTTCACCCACACAATTGTAGTGTGTTTTTATCCTGGGGCGCTAAAATCAAATTTGTGATAAGTAAGCCTGCAGCATTAATTTCTATATTGCACGCGCTTCATTAGTAATGTGTCAATTTTGAAGAATCTTGGGCTCGACATCAGATAATTTCTCATTGAACAAATGACAATGTGTTAGGTCAGTTATACGTTTATTGTTAATTTTTCACTTAGCTCCCGTGCAGTATGCAAAGGGTCGCGCACCAGTACTGATACACGTGCCATAGTTTCAAAAACTGCTATTTAGAGCAATAGTATCTAAAAGCGATAAATATTACCAATTCGTGTTAGGTTAAAAGGCTTAGGTGAATAAGTATAGTGAAATGACCCCAGATGAATCTTGGGACGAGAATTGTGTGGTATGTAGGTACCGCCAAGATACATTAATCCCTCAACTGTGATTGGTTCTTGAATAACGACGTAAAATCTGAAAAGTCGTTTTTAATTTTTGCTCAAGATTGGATCGATAGATTTTTTCAGATTCAATATCTGAAAATATAATTTCGTCCAACCCTACTATACAATCTGCAAATTTTTAATCCAAAACGGAATGAGTTTTCGTGCCGTGCTACTACATCTGCTTGCTTCAAGCACCTAAACTAGACATGGCCAACAGTATACCGCATCAAAGCAAAATTTATATTAAATCTTAATATAAAATCATATTTTTAACAACTTATATTTACAATCAATTGTTTTAAAATCTTCTTCTATTAGTACACTGAATTAACAAAGATAGTAATTTTAATTAAATATAAAACAACCAAAAATGTTCTTGTCGTTTCTCGTAGAAACAGAATGATATACATAAAATGTCACTAACCGTTGGTCCTCAAAAAATCTCGTTAGTCATCCGTCATCCTTTGCCAACGTTCCTGCAACTGCGCAATGCTCTGGCGGTAAAACTGGAAGAGGGCCTTGGACGTAAAGAAAGCCTTGAACTACAGGGGCAAGTCTATCTCATTGACGAAGCATTTACCACGAAGATGGTAGTCCAATGAGTTTAAGAGGTGATATATGTTGGTGGAAGTTCAAGGAGTACGGTGGTGCTGTCTCGGAACCAAGTCGCTGCATTGTATCCCCGGCCACTTGCCCTACATGCGACCTCCCATTGTAAATAGAGAAAAGTACACCTTTGCGGTTCACCAATAATGGTTCCTTCTGTGCTGCATTGCGAATTGCACGCTCCAAAAGCTGAGAGTACAGTACACAGTAACGGTTTAGCCCGGTGGTAGCAACTCGTTGTGCACCATTTCGTGACTAGTCCACCAGATTGCGTGGATGTAGAGGTATGAAGATATTGTGGTACGAGATACAGGGTACCATGTTGACAACCAATATCCACTACGCTTGGGAGTTTCAGAAGAGACCCACTTTTCGACACTGGTGAACACTCGATCGAATATGGGTATGTTGCATTGCCGAGAAAGTAATGACAAACAAATTGTCACTCGTTGGTCCTTTTTGGTTTCTGGATGCACGCGGGGTATCCATATGATCAACTTGTACGCTCTCCCTGTTCAATTCATGTGAAAACAGAAACCATTCAGGAAGCTTACTTCACAAACATTTTAATGCTGTCTCATTCTATGGCCGATTTCAGGACCTCGTTATCCGGAGCGTGTTAGCGCTCACTCTATGGTTCATCTTTTTAAGCATGAATATCTGAAGAAATGTCAATCACGGAATTTCCCCAAAGAATTGACATATTCGGTGACTTGATTCGATTTGAAACAAGCCCGCTTTAAGTTATAAAGTATACAAACTCGCACGAGCTGCTTCGACACCTTGATTTGTCTTCGCCACTCCTCGAGCAATCACTGCTGTGGGTGAGCAAATCTTCTCTCTTGGGCACGGTCAATTGTCCATGGCCACGACTGAATGAAACCATTGAACACATTAACAGCTTTCTCATTGAAAAATGTTACAGTATAACCTTGATAAGTCGAATTTTTTCATATCTCGAATGATTTCTTCATGTGCCATTGGACATGTGTAACATGAACCCTTTGCGTGAGTACCTCTAAAAGTCGAAATTACAAAATAAATACATCTGTAAGTCGAAGTTTCATTCAGGTAAACCTTTGTAAGTCGACGTTTGGGGACTAAACGATCTGAGATAAACGAAATGAGGCGTTAGATGCACACATGACTGTCAGTGCTGTCCCAGTGAGTGTCTGTTACATCGTGACCAGCATGCAGTTAAGTGTTTCATACGATGGGGATGCAAACATGCAAGACCCTAACTGCAGAAGAGAAGCGCCCGTCATTTCCCGATCTCTTTATGCCGAAGTTTCATATTGATCTTTTCAATAAGACGAACACCGCTAAATCGAAATCTTCGATAGCTCCAATCTTGTCCTTTCTGCTTCAGATTCGAGTTATCGATGTTCCACTGTATTAGACATTGAAGAAATCGGTATTGAAGAGTACAAGAAAGAAGGGAAATGTCCATATCAAGTGATTTCTCGTAAAGTCAAGTGTAATGTCAAACTTTTTTATTTACTCCCATGTATTCTAAATAAAACGCTATAACTTATAGATTATTGGTGAGTTTGGATTGAAATTTTCCCAGCGGTTACCTATCATAATAAAGTACCTGTTATGTCTGCAAACCCGATTTTTTTTAAATAATGCACACCCCGTTCTTTTTTCGCACTCTTCAACCTGATTAAAAGAAAGTTAAAGTTGGAAACTGCAAATTACTTGGAAATGTAATGTATTCTGCAAATTAATAGGCTAAAAATCATTTGAACCTGAATCTTCCTAAACCCCTTGAGCTTCGATCCAGATGTTCGTTAGCTGATGTATGGCTACGACCATGATGTATCGCTAATGTTTCTTTATTATCTGTATACGAAATGTGTGTGCTGATGACCTCAGAAAGTTTATAAATTGCTTAGAGTGATCCTTGATTTAATTTAACGTTTTGTGCGTGGCGCGGTGCTTTAACTACAGAAGGGTTACTGGTGTTAACTACTAGTGGAAATCATGTTTTACGTTGTCCGGATGTTTTTCGTCTATTCTTGCTAGCAGCTTTCAAATTGTTTAGACACAGACAACTTAGTGTAAACAGTAATTATTCAATATTTAATATATGATTCAGTGTCTAATATTTAACATCGTAACATATAGATCCAGATGGGATTTTATAATGTTATCTGGAAGTTCTAAACAGTAAAAGTGACACCCGGCATTCGCTAGGTAACTGATTGGCGAGACTAATTAGCTCCAATTTTCACCTTCATAAAATAACCCATTTTCTTCCCATGCGTTTTCGTTTCTATCATTTTATGCACGTACCGCATATCGCGTGTGTTTCTGTAAAAGGGATGAAAGAAATATTAGGTGGGTCGTGTTGCCAGTCCGTTTTCTCATGCGTTAGGGAAAGCCTTAATCAACTGGACCTAAGAAGGCCTGGCAAAACCTTGGCTGAACAATAAAATAATCTGTTTACATAAATAAATATCTCGCGTTCTCTAGAACGTGATGGCATGTTGATTTCTGAACGCAGAAGGAGACACCGTCGACAAAGGTGCATAAAATCAGCCATTTATTTTCATTGTTTTTCAGAACGGACAATTTCTGCTGATTTCATGTCGAGCGAGAGAAATACTGTGAAAAAAGTTTCTAAGATTCGATATTGAGTTACCATCGTTTTTAAGGACTATATGCTCAAACACAACAGTTACTTTCTTTCGTTGTTATCATTCCGGCATACAAACTTCGATAACAAACAACTAGTAAGACATCACTTGTTTTTCTTAACATCTTTAATACATGTTTGCGGTTGAGTGAAAAGTGACAAGTTGCTCGGGTGAAGTTTACACCAGAACTGAGCCACTTGGGCCATCTGAGCTGAGGATAGTGAAAAACATTTTATGGTATAAGATATGTATCTAAGTTGTAATGTAAATTGTTATGCTCTTTATCTCGAAACCGGCCCAATAGCGCGCTCTAGTACAGAACGATTAGATATGTCCTCGGACTCCAATCTCAACAGATCAAAGTTTCATGCTGCTTCTGATTTAGTTTGTTAAATGTGAACATCAAGTGAGAAATAAATCATATTATTACAAAGAAGTACAATTCAAAATGTAAAAAGGAAACGTTATCTTTGAAAAATAGGTCTTGTTAAACACTCAAAGTCTTAGAACGACACATACTTCTAGCCAGTTAGTTCAAGGTGTTGACTGAATAAGTAGTGCACGGCTACTGTGATGATCTGCAAACCTACAGCATCTTTGGATTGCTATGGTACATTGTCCTTTAAGTAGCCGCACATAAAAATCGAGCGACTGGAGACAAATCTGGAGAGGTATCCACTCAATCCACCAGTGAATCGGTGGCAAGTTTGTAGAAATTAACCGACCTTCGAAGAACGCCCTGAGCAGAATCATTGCTTGGTTCGATATAAGTCAAGTAGCGCTGTCTTTTTGAAACAAACAAATACGTTCGTCTTTCTCGTTCCAAACACGTGCAGGAAGCTAAACATCCTGTACAAAATTAGGTGTCAACACGTATAGTCGGTCGCATGTAGGCCTTTCGTGAATACTATCCGTTTTGCGAAATCTTTCTATTAAATCATAAATTGTTTTTCCTGCTGCACGCACAACGATGGAACCTCTAGTTAAAGATGTTGAAGCAATGTTTGTAAGACTTCACAGCGAAATATGCTTTTAATAGAACAACTATTTATTCTGGCGTGAAACAAATGGCATATTGATCCATTTTTACCAGCCTACATTGTGTCTGTTGCCTCGTGCCGTAATGCGTATACATACTTCACCGAAGGTCAAACAAACACATTTACTCCAAGCAACGAAACTCACAACTATTCTCTAGTGTTGGAAAACATAGTCAATCGCACTGTTTTCGTATTTTACTAATTAAAGAGCAAACTACTCGTACTACCACACAATCGTAGGTGGGATGCATTGTGAAATGTGTATGATATAATTAGAATCTTTCTTTATTACTGGAAATGTCGATTTTCCTTCCAAAAAAAGAAATTCGAATTTAGCTCGAAGTTTAAAAAATTTGAAATGCCAATCTGGAAACTTAAAGAAGTTAGGTAAGTAATCGTTGATCAGCTTTCAATTTATTGTTTTAATATAAATACTTGATAAAATTTTCGTATCTTGTGCACACCTTACTTTATATTTTAGTTGGTTAGCATCTGTATAAATAATAATGTTGATTTATTTTTAAATCACTTTACCTACAAACCGAATTTTTCGTTACGTAAAGAGGTGACGACGTTAATCATCAGTCACCGTCCAGTGCTACAAAAGCGCCACCAGGCACGTGAATTGGCACACTAGTTAATTTCTATTTGTTATGAAATGACCATAATATTTATGCTTCTTTTATTAATTGAACTTTGATTAATAGATGTCTGTCAATGTATTAGTAGGAAAATAAATCGATTTTATGTTTCTTTGGCACTGAGTCCTTGTGATTTTATTCATTTTATGTTCGCGCTATGAACTGATTGCAATTTATTTTCTTAAACAATGTTAGTATGTTTCTATGTTGACGTAGTAATAGATAATTCAACATTCTCAACATCAGTTTATGAATAGAACGTATAAACCTTTGTAAAAAATGTATTATATCGTAGTCTACGAACAAGATAAGAAGATATTTAAAGATTATTTTTTGAAGAGGGAGTATGCGGTTCAATACAACAGCTACAAGACGACCTTTATTATTAAATGCAAATATAAGGCACATCCGTCCTATACAAATTTTTCATTTAGTTTAAAGTACAACTATAATAATAACCACTGGCGTGGCAGGCCGATAGGTCCTGAACCTGCCCGAACGCCATCTGTACTTTGCCAGAATTAACGATATTTGGAAATGAAAAGTAGGACTGAACCTTCAAAACATTCTTGAATAAGGTCATTTTAGTACCTTATTAAGCCCAGCTCAACTAAGATTCTAAGCGTAAAATTGAAATAAATTCAAGGATATAGTGACATTCTTGAACTCATGCTCATTTTCATATGAGACTCAATTTAATCCACTGTTGTTAGTATATACAGAGTTGCCCTGAAATAACAGTGAATACTTACGTCAAAACAAGAAAATAGTTCCTTTGAAGAAATTCCAAACTATGCATAGTTTCAGAGCTACAGCTGCTCAAAATCAAAGCGGCATCGTCACAAGTGATGTTATAGCTCAACACATAAGGACATAAGGGGTGTCGGGTTAGCGTCTTCCACTTGAAATAGTACTCGATACATCAATTTAAGGAATGGTTTTGACGGATGGACTGCCGCACAGACAGGTAGCGCAACTTAAAAAAATCATTTTCGTTGAATGAAATGGTTTAAGAAGGAAAGCATAGAAATCCCCTCTAAGTTACTTTTGTCAATCACAAACCTAACTTAGATAGATGTATTGAGTACTACTTTGACAGGGAATGGCTTAGCTGACACCGCATGCGCCATAAGTTATCAAAATATGACGTTATTTGTAGCAATGCCACCATAATTTTCAGCGCCTGTAGCTCTGAAACTAATTAGATTTCGGCATTTCCTCAAATATTTTTTCTTGGTTTGTTGTAGGGATGGCCATTTCCGAAAAAAAAAATAGTTTTTCGGTTTCCGGAAATCAGATATTCCGTGTTCCACTTTTCCTGAGAAATTTTTCTTCTTCCGTTTTCCAGATTTTTTTGTCTTCCGTTTTCCGGAATAATTTCCATTTTTATCATTTTACAGATAATTTCCGCTTTTCAGGAAAATATAACTCAAGAGAAATCTCTTTCCATCTTAGGATGGAGAGTAAGATTTCGGCCTGTGTGCATGGATAATTACTGGCTTGATATTTCAGAACATTTATTAGCATATTTTATTACTAAGTTGTTCTCTATATATTGCTACAGTCTTTGTACGACGGATAAAAGTTAGTGTTTCTTGAATTCAGAAGTATATGAAGCAATTATAGTGCCGATGTGAAAACTATGCTAATAAGCCAACCTTTTATTAATGCATCGTGCCCGTCTACGATCTCGACCTCTCAATTTTTGTACTTACATACTATGGAACATTTACGACTTTCTTACGGGATAAGTAAAGAGAAAAGCAAACCCAACTTTTGTTTCCATCCTACTTAATCAATAAAGCAATTCCATGAATTTTAAAATATTAAAACTTAAATTATTACCCTAATTTTAAGAATAGCAACAAAGTGAAACAAATTATACAATTAGATATTAAGGTATTTTCGACGGATTGATGTCTTGACGACGATCCACCATCTTCCGACAAGGATATGACACTTTAGAAAATATGCAATTAGATAACAATAATAAATTGATGCATCCTTGTGGCTATTGCCCAATTTGAACAAGATGACAGACGTTTTGTTTTTGATTATTTAATTTCTAATAGTTGTAGCAACGATTTTGAAAATTAAAGAGGTTGAAAACTATAATATTTCTGTTTCCCAATTCCATGTCCGTTCGACATGATACTTGTTGGCAGCTAAATAACTAGTTAATTTTGAGCAAATTTTATAATGTTAATCTTCAATGTACGAAATAATGGTGAAAGTTAAACTAAAGTGGATAATACATTTTTCTCAGCGAAATTAAGAAAGTTAAGGTTGTCAATTATTCTTTGATTTTCTTGTGTAGTCTAAAATGAGATCTATTAAACTAAAATATTTTGTTCAACTCTATATCAACATCATTTCAATGCTTTAATTTAAGCACATAAACTAGGAAATTTATCCTTCTTTTGATTTCTATGTTTTTAAATATTTGTTTGAAAAAAGAAGAGGGTATAGAGAACATCTGATTTACCAGTATTTAACTCTTACTACGTTCGGAAATTGTTAGAGAATTCGTCAATCTACATTCCGCATGTTTACAAACATTAAATAGCATGCAATGTGTGCGAAGCGGCTGGTTTACACGAGTTTTGCGAATTGTCCCTGTATTTTCTGTGAAATGACACTAGGTGTATGTCTACAATGTTTTAGAATAGTGAGATCGCAATGATGTGTCAATGCCATGGTAGAAAGAACATCGAAGAGACACCATTGAAATAAGTTATTTTAATATAGCCCCACTATATGTGCAAGTGTTAGGCCTTCATTCTCATTTAGGTCGCCATGGAAACAATCCAAACCTAAGGATAGTGAAAGAAAGCTAATGTAGCTTGTAGGCGTAGCTTCGTGGAAAAGTTTATGATTTGGATAGAGCATCTTTTATAGAGTCTTTTAGTTCATTATTTAGTGACACCTTTATAACAGTAATTGCAACTGCAGATATGGTGAATGTTAAAGTCCTTTCTTCCTTTACGTAAAGTATTTATTGCAAAGCAGTTTTACACTATTAAACAACTACAAATAATTTCAAATTGCAGTGAATCTGAAAAAATCGTCACATGGTTCCACTTTCTATATATACTGTACGTTGAATTATACTGCTATCATACATTTAAAGTCAATATTGAAGTGCACATAAAAATAGTAAATAAATTAGAATCTTTGTGCTCATTATTTAAACAAACCTTTATAATATGGTAATTTCAAATGTAGAAATATGCATAAGGTAATTTAACCTTTTCTTTCTTTACATGAACTGTTGGTAGAAAGCAATTTCATACTACTAATAATTTACAAAAACGTAATATAAATCGGAAAAGACGGAGAGAAAGAAGAAGAAGAATCAGTTAAAATAAAATTCTTAACTTTGCTGGCCGTGTACAAATGAGATAACATTTTGGCAAACTTTTTATTTATTATTCAGATCCTATTTATTTCATGATCAGGTGGAACCCAGATCCCGACCCTTCCTTTCACACTAGATTTAGATTCTTTTACGCTTAGTGCGGTGATGAGTTTCCGCCAGTTTTTGTGGTTTCGGGCTGGACATGTGTACATATGGCAATTTATATAATTAAATTCACTTGTTTTACTATATATCTCTTCTGCTTGCGATTTTCCATGTTTCTGTGTGGCAATCATTCGATTGCCGATGTTGTATATGTCAGTATATAGAACATTCAGTACAGATTGTTTCATTGTAATGCGAGGCCCGGAGCCCGGTCCTTCCTGTTCACACCAACCTGTTGGATTCTCTCTCACTTTGTATATGTAATAAAGGAGTTTTCCCATCTTCCTTTTTGTAGTTGTGTAAGTTTACCTACGTTTTGTGATTCTCGTTTTGTTCCAGCGGTTGCAGGTATTCCCGGTTAACTTTTCCATTTTGGCTTGTGCTGCTATTTGTGCACATGTGTTTGATCACGGACCCATATGTGTGTATTCACCTTTCTCAGAGTCTGAGGTTTCAGTTTTTCTTTAGTTACTATTACTTTTCTTTTCGGTATTCCGGTTTGTCCGGTATAAGCCATCTGGTGGTTGTGGCTGTAGTTATTATTTTTGTAAGAATTTAGATTTTATTTAAAGCCCTTAGGAAGCTTTCGTTCAGGCCTATTAATTTAGTATTCTAAGTTCTTCTTTCATATAGAGACAATTTTGTTTAGTGGTAACCTAGCGATGTATTCACCAGGGTTTTGGCTTCTTGACTTGCAGTATTTTCTGTTGTTTTCATCACTTTCATTTTCCTACAATATTCATGCGTTATATAAAAAAGTCTATACTTTATTATATTAAACAGTTTACTTAGGTTCAAAGAAAAGGACCTGCTAGATCGATAAATAGCATACCAGGCTCAAATAGGTCGTATAAGACAACAACATTTTGGGGTTAGTTCCGAAAGCTAAATTTTATACGTAATAGTTAGAATAAAACACTCCATACCCCGAAGAAGGGAACAAACATTCTAAATTCATGCGGAAGAGACTACATGATGTTGCGTTGATCAAACAGCGTTCGAGAAAACCACATGATCTCCACCGACCAATGAGCTACGATCGGTTTAGGTCACGTGATCTGTGACGACCAATCAGCGATCGAGGAGAATATTAAATTCGGAAAAAAATGAAACTAGCACCAAGTGACGGAACTCTCGTGGAAACTTATAATACAGTGTGATTATTCTCGGCTGAACGAAGTTTATTTCAGAACCAGATGAGTCACAAATGCAATAAGACATCTAAGCTATTAGTAAACCAGGAAACAAAAATGATAAATTTATGAAGTTTTGTCAAGAATATAGATAATCAGAATACAGTTTTCAGACATCGCTTTGGATTAACCGAGCAACCGAAGTGCAAGCCGTTAGAAAAGCAACCATGGTAATGGAAGTGCAAAGAGTATTAAGCTCTGGTAAAATCTTTTAAGTTTATGTTTTACACACTTTGCCCTGTACCTGCATAACGTTTCGTTAGTATCGTGGTCCAGGTGGTGGGAACATCGTGGACTGCGGATCGGCAATGGGTAAGCACGAGGATTCAATGCTCACGGCCGATCATACAGACTGAGTTTTCAAAGAGTCTCCACCGGCTTCAGCATAAAAATGTCGGGATGACACCTTAAGTATAAACCTGGCCAGTACCTGCACCTTCCTCTTTCCTAGCCTTTCCCAAAGACGTCTAAAAGCCATAAATAAATTCATTTCATTCCCTTTAACGTAACATTTTTATAGACAAGACTGGATGAGTTGTCCAATTTCGTACGTCACTTTACTCAAGTTGTGTTTGAGACAAAGCAGCAGTGAACTAAGTGCAGTAATAATTAAACTTAATGTTTGGCATGTTCGATTTCCAAACGGAAATAAACCGGAATGTCCGGTTTCTAAAGAGTTCGGAGTTGGCAACCTAGATCTTTCTCCTTCCAAAGTAGACCCACTCTTCTTTGGAATAATTAGATAGTTTAGTTGCAGGGGAAAATGGTGGCGATTAAGTTGCTTTCTGTTGATTCTTACTTTTGTATCAAATGTTGACGAGCAACCATACAGCAGTCACTTTTGCTTCATCTATGAAAATGAGAGGCCATATTTATCATGCGAAGACGTGATGTGCATCGTTGGGATTGAAAACATACATTACCTGTTTTCTTCCCTTGTAATTTGAGGGTCTGATCAAAAAGTTATGCCAATTATATTTCTTTGCATATGCTTTTACTTGAGCTCCATCCCCACTGCCTGACTCCATTGTCATGTACGGATCCATACTTTGTAAGACAATTTACATTAATATTAATACTAAGATTCAATATTAATCTACACAGAAATTGTACGTTTCGTATGGATATTCACTTTTATTCATTTTTATTATATTTTCATTATGGATAATGGATTCTGTCAGCTCTAACACATGGGTACAAAAAGAGGAAAGAGTTGTCAATTTACAATACTTAAATATATAGAATAATCTCTTAGGTACATGGACGTACAAAAGTGTAAGTTATTTTGTTATTTCCAGAAATATATAACACACAGAGAAAAATTTTCTGATTATAATTGATCAGTTAACAGTCACGCCAAATAAGTATATTAAAATACCGTTTTTGCTTTACTAGACAGTACTCACCAAATGTAGTGATCTTCTCGAAGGTCCCGGCAGGGGCAAGGGTGTGGATTTTAACAGCTAAAGGCAAATCGTCACGGGCCGAAGTCCAAAGTTACTAGACTGCCCATATAGAAATGTTTACCAAAGTTTACCAAATGTAGTGTATCCTTCTGCTGATAGATAGTTTGATACAATAATTTCCGCAATACGTTTTCCACCTGACACCTAAGTTCTTCACCTGACTAATGTAAACTACAGAAAACCTTTTCTAAAGCTACTAGTATGATAAACAACACTGTGTGTTGTCAATTACAGGTTTATCCTTCTGGTGTTACCATAGTCGCTCTACAGGTTTATGCAGAATTTGACGAATTCACCTACTGTTGTGTACCAACAGAAAGACTAAGTTTTTATCAGGTAAAGCTACACACTATTTGGCAAAAATTGCGGAACGGAAGCTGAGTAACCTAAGATGTGAAGTATTTCGACACCTTCTGTATTGTCCGGAATTACGCCAATAATTAATTACCACATATTTATGCACCTAAGTCTTCCTGAACGATCAAGAACAGAGATACTGCCTAAAGAGCTTACTATGATTGCATTGCCGCACAGAAGTCAAGTTAGTTTAGGGAATGGATTGTGAATCGATGTTAAAAATTTGTCTCGTGAAGATGTGTTTATTCCATTCCAGAACTGATATTGTAAGATACGAATACTGCCATTTTCATCCAAGGAAATGGATTGTCGAAGTACAGTATTTACACAATATGAAGGCCAGGGAATAGGAACGTGATTCGTTCATTTTTTACCAAACGAAGGCTGAATACCTTTCATCTAGAGTAATCGGAGATGAGATGCCCACTATTTTATATCTTTCTTATTTATTACTATGAATGAAAATTTACAGGAAAAAAGAGCATGGCAAATGCAAGGTACACTTTTCAGTATTTCTGCCTGGACACTAGATCACATAGTATTATATACTGTAGGAGGTACACTTATGTCCGTAAAGTAAGAACGATATGGGCATAGTATCCCTTCGTCGGGGTAAAACGCCCACCGGTGTGGGGTAATATGGCCATGCACACCAACACTATACTAAACAAGGTGGAAAGTCATGGCAATGGGAATCATGTTACGATAGAAGCTAATCATACTACATGAAATTATATTACGGTACAAGTCATAAAACTAGCCTATAAAGCATGAAGTTCTTACTACTACCTTACCATTGACAGGCTTGGAAAATACAGAATAGAAAAATACAAGTGTTGCCGACAAGACGAGATTTAGACTTTCTCGTCTCCAAAATATCTTGTCCAGAGAGTGTCTAGTCTAGAAAATATGTATACTTTGCATTACAAGAGCTCTGTTCCGTCTCGTTTTCTATAGTTACTTTCTCTGTCTCGTCTCGTCTTGTGACAACACTAAAATACATATTAACTGAAAATACGAAATGCAAAAGCTTGTTTCGCATCATTCTAATGGTGAGACGTAAGTTTGTATTGCACAACATAATACTAATAACATTAAACAATCTTATGGAAATATTAGACTAACTGAAAATATAAAAATATGAAAAAAATGAGAAATATTGCACTCGCTGAAGGAAACTGAATTTACATGTTTCTCCTCTTCTAAGACAGAGACAATTACACAGCTTTAAAGTGTACTACAGTGTTTGCTAGTATGGGAATACGTGTTATGAAATTCCAACGGCCCATTAACCCCGACGCCTAGTGGGCAAATCACCCCGATGTCAAACACGTTAATTTCATTTCATTCAACTTCCAACGTTGTCTGGCATGGCGTCTACTCGTTGTTGCATCAGACAACAGACCCCTACTTTGTGCAACGTTCATTCATTTGATTCGCTAACACAGCAGTGTAATCATTCTGCTTCCCAAAATTGAAAACGTTCTAAAAATATTAGAAGTAAAACCTATGTACTTAGGACTTTTAAATTAGCCTGCAGGTCTTCACGTTCTTCACACAATCTTTTTAGGTGTCACCTTCGTCTTCCAGATAATTGCGCGTTCACTCAATCGTATCACTGTTGCCACCTCATATTCACTTCGGTGTTTTTACTAGTTAAGCGTTTCACTCCACTGGGCATTTCACACTCACTTACGCTATATAAAAAAATGAAAGGCGTAGTACACAACTGCGTTCCTTGCAGAATAACCTGCTAGGGAATGGAATAGTGTAGATAAACTCGTAACTTTCTAAAGTTAAATATTACGCTTTGAGATTAATAACTAAAAATCTATTTCACCGAATCCTTGTTATTTAAATTTCGAAGTTTAGAATGAAAAGACATAACCATTGTGATACTTAATGATGTTGATCTTTCCGTTTCAAAAAGTAATTTAAATTAGTGACGTATGTGTTGGTCTAAAATTTACTGGAACTGATGATGTATCAAATTCGTTGTTTTCTTTTTATTAATTAATCTATTTATTTAATTTAGCATTCCTTACGTACTAAACAAACACCTAGCTTGTAAGAACAGGATCTACTACTAACTGTAGATCAAGCAATGCTAGGCACTTATTTGAAGCAAATTTTGCCTCTTTAACCAACGTGTCTTTTCAAATATGCGTTGTTCCCTGAATAAATCAGGTCATCAGAATTTTGATTTTTAATTTTGGTTTCAATGTAAATTTCGTGTATATATATATATATATATATATATTGGAGTGTTGAGAGAAAAGGGTGTATCATAAATATAATTCACAAAATTAAACTATCAAACTATAAAAAGAACGAACACTTAATACAACATAGAAACAAGTAATATCATTTGCAAAAGAAAATATTCCAAACAGGTGTTAAGACAGGAAACGACAAAACAAATAATAAAGAACTATTTATGAAACAATGATTTACAAGGACAAATCCCACCATAAATTGGACAAATAAAATTCCTTTTCACTTAGTGATCAAAACAAGTAAGAAGAAAAATGTATAACATCCGAAGCATGTGTCCACGAGAAGAACACAAATAAAGTAATGTGCATTCCTTCCCACTCCTATTTTGATCCAAAGACCGATAGCAAATCTGGTTCCCTTCTCCCTTTATCTTGACTTAAAAATTACCTTCCTGTCATCTATGGGAACCCAAGGATTTTCAAACTCACCCAAAGAAACATAATCTGCAGCCCATTTTTCTAAGATGGTAGCGCAAATCACAATTTAATAAAACCAGACAGAACAGAGTCTTGGGAAGACAGTCTTGATTTTACCATCGACCCGGTTACATGAACAAGAACAGTTAGTTTATCTATAACTCGTTTGTGAAAAGTGAACTTATTATTTTTACTTAGTGTGAATAGCAGCTCCAAAATCTGAACAGTCTTTCTTATATTCCCAATGGACTATATTATCTTTAAGAACTTTAGTATATTTACGGACAATCAGAAGAGGAGAAAAAGATGCGAGGCTTATTGACAATATTAAGGAACATTTCCTAGCTACTTGAAATCGTAAAGGCAGAGACTTCTAAATGATAAGGTATGTGGAAATAGGGCTGGATTACAAAGTGTCAAATGATAACGTATTGCTCAAACACTCTAAATTCTGGTCGACTGATGGATAGGCTAATTGTCAAGAATGAAGTTTGTTTTATAATAAAACTAGGAAAATGACAATTCTCGTTTTAAAGTCTTAAAGCAGCATGTCCTTCCAATCATTTTTAGTATTTAAGTATTTAGGATTTCTTAGGAGTTTTCTTCAGGGAAGAAAAGCAAATAACTCCAAGTGTGTTTAAAGTGTACAGTTAGTGTTATTCAGTTGTAGTACATTTAATGACGAATTCATTTCTATGCGCTACGTGCCCCCCTTAACATGAAATTACGAAAACTTATTGTGAAAATAGTCCGTGATTTACATCGAAAAAGCGAAGGATGAACATGGCAGAGTCGTCGTGATTTGTATTTTATTTAGCATTTTACAAACTCGGTTCGTATCCATTTCCTTTCTCTCAAGCGTCATTGTAAACGTAGTTGTATATTAGTGTATTTCATTTAACTCAGCTGCCCTTTCGTTTTAGGTCGAAAGAAGAACGTGTCTTGATGACGGTGTATAACTCTTATCACAGTTGTTTTCCCCACCCCGCTTGTGTTCTCGTTCTCGGAGCAGTCATTATATTCACACTTGCAGTATAACGATATGACTGAACACATCTGTGCTCCCAAGAGGCGCATTACCAGATCGCAAACGAGTAATTATTCACATTTGTTTGAGGGCTTAACGTTTGAACCTAGAAGGAAACCGAGATCCAATATGGCCAACCCGCCCCACCTGTTTGGCACGTGACCGATTTTTAGAGGCATTAACAACATATAATACTATGTCAAAGTTTAATGGCATTGAGCCGTCACAAGTTGATGTATTTTTTCCAGCGAAATGAGGCATTTGCCCTTTGCATAAAAGAATGTAAAGCTGCCTCTCCATCTATCCAATACGGCACATGATTTTCTACGGTTACTACAACTTGACCTTTGATAATTTTATTGGAACAAGATATTAATCAAGAGGTTGTGTAAATATTTTCATAAAAGCTTACTGTGTAAATTATTAAACCACGAAACTGTATTAGGTGGTTATGCATGTAAAAGGGTATGTAAGGTCATGTAGACACATAGCTACTACCTAGCCCAACTGTGGTTAGTTAACCTATTTCGAGGACCTTGTGTAGTATACGCACGAAGGAGATATACAGGCGTACGGTCACTTTGGGACATACGGCATACCTCAGTGTCTAAGGGTGAAAGTTAGAACGAGTTTTTCTAGCAGTCATTGCACAGGGACTGATCATCATTATCATCGTCATTGTTTAGTGTTAGGGTCTTACTAACAGGTGGTCGTATCTTTATATGTATTGGGTTACAACAATGTTATCTTCAATACAGCAACAAGACTTATCACTATCATGACAGAACCAGAACAAAGAATGCTTCATAGACTTCCACCAGTAGTAACAGGACCTCCAACATATTCATCTTTAGAAGAAATCCGTCGTCAACATCGCAACTTGGACAAGACATCACGCTCACGACCACGTTCACCACAAAATAGATAAGGAAGATAAACACCGCAATCACCACCGGCTAAGAAATCGCATACTTTAAGTGACTCTGAAGCCGATAATGCAATGGATATCATTGCATCATAACAGGGACCAATTACCCGATCTTACAGCTAAAACCACAACATTCTACTCTTTTCTTCGCACTCAGCATGATCCGAAATTTCAAAATCTGAAACTTCTTCTACAGCAACTCACCAAATACTTCAACAGAGACTTGATTAACCGGATCATACCTACCAAAAACGGAATTATCATTCAATCTTTAGATTCCAACTTATTTTCAACAATACGTAGCAAACACAGCTATGAAATCTTTGGGAAAAATCGCTACCATGACTCGCTTAGAACAAAAATCCAATATGCAACCACCACCACCACGCAAGCAACCAACACTATCAAGTGTCATACGCGGAGTCGTATTACATATTCAGATGAAGAAGTAGAAACTGAATTGAAAGCGGAAGGATACTCTATAGTGAAATGCATTATAATCAAAAACAAAACTGGGGACCTACATACATGATTAGGGTTCTCACTAACCATCAGGAAACAATAGGTGGTCTCTTATCCAACGGAACATTCATATACAGAAGACGTTATCGTGTTGAACCATCGCTCTCTCCGCCGTCAATACCTCTGCGCTGTGAACGTTGCCAGCAGTATAATCCCAATCCGACTTCTAAATGCACTAATAACGCTAAATGTGGTTTATATTCAGGTCCACATAACACCAACTCATGTACAAACTTACAGCAGTCTCCTAAATGTACAACACGCGGCAAAACTCATCCTATCTTTAGCTACAGATAGAAGGTTCGTTCTGCTCCAGAACCCTCAAAACCTGAACTTATAGTACCCATCCGCACAGCAGAACCTCAACCTCAACCAACTCCACAAATAACTTCTATCTACCAACCAATCACCATAGACAAAATGCTAACTTTTATCGCAGTCACCCTGCAAAACATTCACCTATTTCAACGACCTTTCGTACTTCAACAAATACAGCACGCGGCCAAAGCCATCTTAAGCTTTAACTTCAATGCAACTTATTCAGGCTCTTATGCACATTTTCACGCACATACACTTGAAACCGTAGTATAAACTGTTCACACTCCTCATTGTAATCTTGCTAGTAATTATGGATATAAAATTTTGTTTCTAAATATCAGGTCACTACCAAAACACAAACCTTTATTTGAGCAACTATTATTGAAGAAAAAAAAAATAAACTCATTCTTGCTAAATGAAACAAACTTAACATCAAAATTCGTCTGCAAAATATCCAGCTACACCATGTTAAGACAAAATAGCCAACATCCTGCACTTCGAGCAACGGAGGTACAGCTATAGAATTTGCATCATACATAGCATACCAACAACGTCACATCCAAACACGAAACATACCAGTATATCTTATAACAACACTATATTTCAACCAAAACTATGTAACACTAGCCACCATTTACGTTCGACCTGGCCATCCTGTTCCAAGTGACTTTTTCACATACATATCCTATAATTTTAGGACCTACATTATTATGGTCGATATAAACATACACAGCCGCACTGACAGAGACAAAACTAACTTTTCAAACTTTATCGAATTTCAGACAACAGGTACTATCCATAAACTTCCACAACCAACAAGACCTATCTCGAACACAACGCCAGACGTCGTAATTACCTCTACCAACTTGACACATCGATGCACGATAGAAGTCCTTGATCTTCTCGGAAGTGATAATGCTCCCAGTAAACTTACACTTCACTGTCAACGTAGACCACTTGCAAACCAAATTCAACTCTACGTCAAACTCTCAGATATGACAAAGCAAACTGGACTGGTTACCGAGACTATATACAATGTAATATTAATCCTGAAGCATCACCAACTACTGAAGATGAACTCTATAGCATACTAAACAACATAAACACCACCTTCCAATAAACCAATGGGAAATTCATACCGAAAAGTAGCATGCATCCTTACAGACCGAATTTACCTTCCCAATATTTACCGCTGATACGACGATCCAGACAACTATATCGAGACTGTCGCAACACAGGTAATCCAGAATCCTTAAGACTACATCGTCAGTTACAACGGACGGTACACAACTACTTAAAAGCATACAAGCTTAGGAATGGGTCAAAACGTGCAATGAACTCGCAGATACAATCCATCCAACAAACTACTGGAAACGGTTTAATACACTCGCAGGCAAGTACAATAAAACGCCATATTCTCTCATCCATAATGACCACGCACTCCATACTGAGGAAGAGAAAGCAGATACATTTGCTGATTACCTGCAAGACATATTTACACCAATGCAACCCATCAATCCTTTCAGACGGCACACTGCAGACCGCCGTAACTTAGCATCACCCTTCTACAACCCCATCCTAATGATAGCCTTCCTGATCATCCTCTAGCAGAACCTATCACCACAGATGGCATCAGATGCGCCGTAGCACGCAAAAGAAACTCTGCACCTGACATAGACACTAACACATCATTGAATCATCTTTCTGTTTTCTACAATTGCTCACCACTATATATACTTTTATCCTCCGTACCGGATATTTTCCCCTTACTTGGAAAACTTCAAAAACACTCATGTTTCCTAAACCTCAAAAACCTCCACATGCAGTTTCGTCATATAGTCCCATCCAACTGACCCCCACTCTTTGAAAACCCTAGAAAAAATCCTTGTAAAACGCCTCCATCAACATTTAGAACAATTCAACTTCCTTCCCCTTCATCAAGCAATCTTCGGTCCATCTTTCAGTGCCAATTATCAAGTTCTGCGCATCACCAACACCATTTCTAATCACATCAATACTTCACATTCTTCATGTCTTGTACTATTCGACCTAGAGAAAGTATTCGATTAGCTTTGGCACACAGCACTACTCTGGAAACTTCAACACTTCCGCCTTTCCATCACAGTCATCATATTTGCTATTAACTTCTTAATCAACCGCATCGCATATATCTCCATAAACTCTATCACCTCACATCCTATCTTTCTACATTGTGGTGTCCCTCACGGCTCTGCATTTACTCCACTCTTGTATTTACTATTTCTTGCAGATCTTCCATCCTTACTCCCAATATCCATATTTTTCAATACGCAGATGACACCGCCTTCCTCGCCCTTAGTAAATCAATCCAACATATCAACCGAACTATGAATGAAGCTATGCATACCTTCTCATCATGATGCAAGGAATGGGGACTAAGAATTAATTCTCATAAAACACAAGCCATACTCTTTATCCCTCCTACACGCCGTTCTCGTGTTAAGCGAAATCCAACCAAACTCACTCTCACCATCAATCATATACTGATCCCATGCTCGAAACAAGTCATTTACTTAGGACTCATACTCGATCGTCAATTAACATGGCGCCCTCATCTCCAAAAGGTCATGAGCAAAGCCCACAATAGACTAAATCTGCTCAAACGACTAACAGGCACCACTTGGTGTCTTAAACCACACACTGTAATTAATAAAGCATTCCTCTGACCTGTCCTTACTTATGGATTCACAGCCTGGATTGCCGCCAACCAAAGCTTTTACAAAGAAACTTCAAATACTGGAACGACATGCACCTCGCATTGCTTACAGAGTGAAACTCCCCAGTCCGACTCAAGACTTATATGACCGCATAACTTTCCCTCAACTACTATTACATTTAGAAGATCTGCGAATCAAATACATTCACAAACATCCCGAAATGAACAATCTTCTCTTCCATGATATATTACATTCTCACGAAATACACCATCCACCAGAACAACATACACATACACCCCTCTCCCTGCTTTTCACTTTATACCAATATAAAATCATACCAAATCATCCAGACTTAGTGCTTACTTCAACACACAACATACCAGATATGCCTAATTATCTTGCACCTTTATACGTTGCTCAGTGATCATAAATGTACTAACAAGATACTAAATGTACTAACTGAATTCATCTGTCTATCATATTGTCCAGAGCCGCCTCTAAGTGTACTCAAGTGTTGTAACGTGTAAAGCACCTCATATTCATGTCTCATCCCATAATCATAAATAATCCTACCTAAATGATTATGAGCAAAGCTCATAATGGCCAATGGTAAATTATGATTATAATATATATATATAAAGTATTGCAATACCTAAATACCCTTAACCCAACAACCATACAAATACATATCTACAAGTAACCTAATATTCCTTCCCTACATCGAGAGTTCAGCCCTCTGGTGGGTCCTAGCTGCGACTACGTAAATAAAAAAATCATGTAGACAAAGAAAAACAATTTTACTTATTTCTGGAACTCGAGTCACATCGTAGTAAAACTAATTATAACGATTTACCTGGTTTTATTTTGCTATCGATTCTTGCAAGAGTGAACACACTGGGTTACATGGCGATTATAATATTAAATACGGTGGAAGTCGAAGAGCGTCTCGCGCTAGGAATGTGAGAGCGGAAAATTTAAAGATACATGACGGCACCTAACCTTACCTAACCTCCACTTTCCCATGGTCACTAATTTAAGATAATGTACGAAAAATGCCAAAAAATCAATTATTAATAAATATGAGCATATAACAATATATTTTGATATAAAAAAGAAAAAGTGTTGACTTGAGGGGAGTTTGAACCCGGGACCTTTTAGTCACGAAGCAAACGTCTTGACCACTCGGCCCCGAAACTGAGTTGGGAAATCTAGGTTTCGTCGTTGCATTTACAGTGAGTAGCGTCAGAGCCTGTCAGTATGACGTCGTAGGTGATCACGACTTCCCCCGTGTTAACTATCTTAATCCTCTAGTTTCTTGGTTCAAAGAATTCCTTTCAATAAACGTTGCCACAATCCATTTCCTTGGATGAAAGTTGCAGTATTCGTATCTTCCAATATCAGTTTTGGAATGGAATTGACATATCTTCTTCATTTCAAATATCATCCTTATGTTGAGACACATTTTTACCATCGATTCACAATCCAGTCCCTAAAATAACTTGACTTCTGTGCGGCAATGCAATCATGGTAAGCTATTTAAGCAGTATCTCTGTTCTTGATCGTTCAAGAAGACTTAGATGCATAAGTATTTAGTAACTAATTATTGGCGTTAATTCCGAACAATACAGAAGGTGTCGAAATACTTCATATCTTAGGTAACTCAGCTTCCGTTCCGCAATTTTTGGAAAATAGTGTGTAGCTTTACCCGATAAAAACTTAGTCTTTCTGTTGGTACACAACAGTAGGTGAATTCGTCAAATTCTGCATAAACCTAAGAGCGACAATGGTAACACCAGAAGGATAAACCTGTAATTGACAATACACCGTGTTGTTCATCATACTAGTAGCTTTAGAAAAGGTTTTCTGTAGTTTACTTTAGTCAGGTGGAAAACTTAATTTGGAAAATATTTTATCAAATTATCTGTCAGCAGAAGGATACACTACATTTGGTAAACTGTTTTTAAACATTATTTTTATATGGAACAGTCTAGTAACTTTGGACTTCGGCCCGTTCGATTCGCCTTTAGCTGTTAAAATCCACACCCTTGCCCCTGCCGGGACTTTCAAGCCGATCACTACATTTGATGAGTACTGTCTAGTAAAGCAAAAACGGTATTCTAAGATACTTATTTGGCGTGAATATTAACTGATCATTGTGTGATCAATTATCATCAGAAAATTTTTCTCTGTGTGTTATAAATTTCTGGAAAAAACAAAATAACTTACTCTTTCTGTACTTCTATGTATGGAAGATGTACCTAAGAGATTGTCCTATATATCTTTTATTGTAAATCGACAACTCTTTTCTCTTTCCTGTACCCATGTGTTTGAAGCTGTCATAATACATTATCATTTTTTTGAACAAATTGCATGAAAATGAATATCCATACGAAACGTACAATATGAATATACATATGAAATCTTAGTCTTAATATTAATGTAAATTGTCTTACAAAGTATTTATCCGTACTTGACAATAGAGTCAGGCAGTGTGGTTGGAGCTCAAGTGAAAGCCTATGAAATTAAATATAACTGGCATAATTTTTTGATCAGGCCCTCAAATTAGAAGGGAAGAAAACAGGAAATGTATGTTGTCAATCCCAACTTGGTGTGGTACTGGGTGGATTTATACAAATAATTTGATGCTTGATTTTGGATCCGCATCTCTTTGTTTTCTAGTAATAATTTAAACAAGCTACATTAGTTATTTAAGACTTGCTTGGATAGGCACATCGTTCCAATAAAGTAACTTTAAAGAAGTTTTTGTGACTAATCCCTACTGTGACAAATAAAAGTGTTTTGCTAGTTAAATCATTGTTTTCAGAGCT
This sequence comes from Lepisma saccharinum, assembly GCA_022664845.1. Taxonomy (NCBI): domain Eukaryota; kingdom Metazoa; phylum Arthropoda; class Insecta; order Zygentoma; family Lepismatidae; genus Lepisma; species Lepisma saccharinum. The sequence goes on along the minus strand of JAGDQP010001364.1, from coordinate 57,249 downwards.
AACGAACTCAACTTTTCTGTGATAGTAAACCTAATGATGTAGACTGAAATAATGAAAGGCTCTTGTAATTGTAAATTTCATTTTGAAAAAAAAAAAACTTCAACTTTGTATATTTTCATTTAAACCTTAATTTGTGTCCTAAAGTCACTGCTGGTGAATTAATTTGAATCTGATTATGATGTTTTCATTCTGGATTGATATCTGGAATTTTAGAACGTTTATTACCTTAATAAATACAATTTGAGTTGTATTTTTAGTCGGAAGATTGAAAATATTGAATCATGTTACGTAAGAGAGAATTTGTTGATTTGAAGTAACTCGTAATCAGAAACTTGAAAGTATATAATTGGTTTTGTTTTTAATGAACTACTGTTGATTTAATTAACAAAATATTATTTAATTATAAAGCTGAATGTTTAGTGTATAATTTAGAGACCGGATTTTGGTTTATTCTGGTACTACTACTGCTACAACTGTAGAATTAGTATTTCCTGTAGAATTATTACTAATGAAATTCTGTGGATAAAACATATATTGGTATTATTTATTTGCGAAGTAAAAGGTTTCTGTATTTGATTCGCAATAATTCACCACATTTGTACCTGTCTTCAAGGATTTGGGTTGTCAAGTATATTCTTTGTCAACATTATAATAAAACACCGAAAGAGAGAGAGTGTCTAAAAAATCAAATTTAACACCAAACTCAATTACTACTACTACTACTACTACTATTTCTACTACAAATTCTTACTCTAGGATTACTACTACTACTATTACTACTATATCGTCTATAATAACCAAGACTTTACTAATTGCATTTCTATATCAGCTATTGCTAATTTTATTGTAAATTCTTTATTTCTACTAGTACTACTACATCTTGAAATTCTTCTTCTAGCATTATTACAACTACTACTGCTACTACCAGCATCAATACTACTACTACTAGAGCCACTATACTTATAATACTACTACGTTTCATACTGTTACAATACTAAAAATACTTCGACTATCACTACGCTAGTGGTATTAAAACTTCATTGGGTACGCGACTCATATGAAATATTAGAGGCATTTCGGACATGGTACAACAGCAAAATCTGAAGTGAATGATGCCACAGAAATGTTAGAAAATCACTTCTGCAGAATGTTTAATCAATCGAAAACAGATCTGCCGTGTTGCCACTCGCTGTTTCTCTCATTTTCGTACAAGTGTTACGTACCAATGACTATTTGTTAAACAGTATTTGCTTAGAACATTTGTCCTACGAAATTGCAAATGTTTGAGCATATTACAAGATGCAAAACGCGCGGAAGAGAATAATGTGAAGTATATCGCAAATTGATTTAGCAAGGGACTTTTCGACGTTGTTTTCAATGTTTAAAACAGTACTAGGTCACGACGACTTCAGTGCCATTGCTGTATGAAATAAAATTCCAATATGAAATGTTTTAGACATTGCTACCAAGATTATTGCTGCTAACTTCGCTGAGCAATCCGTGAATAATATTCAAATAATCACAAAAATTTGTTTCTACTAGGAAAAATAATGAAAACGTTACCATATAAATGTTCAACAATGGGTATAATAGAACAAATTAAAAATTCAAGTCCTATCAATGAAATTACATAACAATTAATAGAAAAATTCCATCTAAGTTGAACACATTTAGTTTTTCTGTTATCTTTTCCTTGGTCGAATGAAGAAAAGGACGTGAATGCTAACGCAGTCTGTGGAAAGCCTTCGTCGTTCACTTCATGTTAAATTGATACTAATACCGTGATACTGTTCACCATCTTTCATACGTTTTAAGTATTTCAATATTACTTGAATATTTTAATAAAGATCGAATCTAGGCCTTGTTACAGATGTTAACTCTAGAGATTAAACTGAAGTGTCAATCAAAAATCAAATATCAAACACTGACAATGTGGGAATAAATGAACATATTTTGTTGCAATGGTCCACGTGCTTCAGCACGAGACATCCGTAGCGAAAACAAATATTAAACTGACGTAAATGATGTAAACACTAGCAGAAGACATCTGCAGTTCGTCCGAGGAGCCTAAGTTGCATCTGGCGTCACATTTGGAAGGAATCGAAGGTCCTAAGTATAAGGAAATCTTGAAGACAACCATAAAAGTAAGGGCAGAACCAGATTCTGAATCACTCATCGTTGGATGGTTGCCTCCTCCCTTTTTCTCGTTCACAAATAGCTTGGGTCGGAACACAATCCTGCACACACACTTAGCTTGGAATGGCGTGCTCATTCGAAACCTTAACACACACACTTAAATTGCGGTGGTATGTTTTTTTTTTACCTGCGCACGCTTTTAGCCTGGGGTGGTGTGCTACCTGAAATTCATCCCTCTATCGTTGGCTTGAACGGAACAATTACCTGCTTAGATTTAGCTTGGAATCTAGGCATCCTTTTACCACAGAGACTTTTGGAATGGTGTGGTTTCTCATCATAGACCTCACTTATCAGAGGCGAAAACTTAAAAAAAATAATAAGTTATGTTATAACTTATATACTTGTAAATAAGTCTTGACCAGAACGGTTATTTTATTAACTTTTGTCTTGTACACGTTTTGTAATAAAACTGGTTATGAGCAAGAAACTTCAATACCGAGCATCAATGACTCTACCTAGAGGGCTCTTTTACGACTAAAATCAAGGAACATTACGTGTGGAGTCTATTTTTGGACAGTGCCAAAAGCGTCGAGCTTATGATCAATTTAGTGTACAAGAAGTGCAAATTTAGGTGTCAAGTGGTTTTTATTTGGACAATTTCTCATATTCAGTTTTACCGTCTGGCTTCAATAAGGACATTTTTTAAGCTCAGGTACGTTCTATTGGGTATATTTTTATAGGGTAGGAGTAAAGACTGAGTTGTGAATATAGCGTTTAAAAGGTTATAAATGCCAGTAAGGAGGTCAAGAAGTAGGATAGGAGATTTTGATTAAAATAACTAAACATACGCAAACGGAACAATGGCTTCTAAACCCTCCTTTATTTGCCCCACCTAACAAAATTTTCTGGACTTATCATCGAAGATCGAGATAGGAGAGGATAGGTATGAACACACAGCAACGATTCAAGGCTGGGATGACAATAGAAAGAAGGAGGTTTTACCGATTTATCTCGAGGATGTCGCCCTCGGTCTAGTTTTCCCGTTGCAGTCTAAGAATTTAATGACAGACCTTACATATAACCAGCTGAAGGACAAACTCATAAGCTTGAGCAGGTCGAAAATCCCACATTCTAAGGCAAATATGGAATTAAATTGGATTCAGAAGGATCCGGACGAACCAATTGTTGACTACTTTATTCGTAAATTACGAGCAATACGCCATAATATTCCTGAAGCTAGTGAAGAGGAAAAGTACATTATTTGTCGCTTAGATTGAAAATGAACTTTCTGAAGAATATTGCATTGGAAACCTATACTTCAGTCCGAGATTTGCATAATTGTCTTCATGCTTTGGAGAAATCAAATGACCTGCTCAAGATGAGGAAATTTTTGGATCTCGAGATCTAGATGCGATGACCCAACATACCCCACAGCTCCAACATAGTCAAAATCCTGGCTCACAAAATCATACTAACAAAAATTTTAACTACCAATTAACAAACTATAAACTTTCAAATATTTAAAATCTAAACTTTCAAATTTCAAATATCTAACACCCTCTACTGCAAGCAAGAGATACTCAAGCTAGAGTCCTGCAAACCCATGCCCGCACCTGACCGGCTGGCCCGTGCAGACAACTACTACTAAAAAAAACTTGCTACTATTAAAATAAAGAAAAAATATTTGCTATGATGATACCCGGTCGATGTTCTCTATTAGGTAACCTAAACTCTATTAGAAAACAAAAATGAAATAATGAACTAAACGGATTATTTGTCTGCACTGGCCGGGCACTTTTGTAAACTGAAATTATACAACGATCTCTCTTGCAGAAAAAAAACTAATTTCACTTCTTTATGCAATATGGAATGTTGCATACACTAGATAGTATTCATCACGCAGGAATTCAACTCTCCACTAGCGCGTATCCCAGAAGTCCTGTCACCAGCCTTTTGTGTTTGTGCCCCCGAAGCTCCCATCGAGGTTCAGCGGATATGCAATGTTCTAAGCGACTTCTCCAAGATATCTTTAGTTGGCCATCCAGCACATCCTTTAGTAGCGAACACGGTACTGTGAGACATGTATGATCTCCTTCGTTATTTTATCAGACCACTTAAAATCCTAGCATGTAGGTTGATGGAAAATTGGAATGCGGACTGTTCGACTATCTGTTGTTTTCGTTTTAGTCTACGTTCTCCCTGAACAATTGACCATCCACCGATTGATATCTCTTTCTAAAGTTTAAAGTAGTCGGAAATATCTATGGTATGTAATTCCAGTAACATTTCATGAGAGTCAAAGTCAGTACCCGATTTTATCTATGTTTTACTGATAGATCCACTGATCTGCTGGATGAGCGTTTGTTATAAACGGGGAAACCCACCAATACTGTCTTACCTCCAAAGCTAGTACATTTAACGCTGAACATTATTCCCTTCTACAGGCTATGTACTTTACTCTTATTCACGGTTGAACTGACAACAAAACATAGTTGCAATTAAGATCTTAATTGCAGTCTTGCAATTAAGATCAAAATAAAACACTGAACTGCTAAACAAGACTATACTTCTCGTAAAAAATAAATTACATGTAACGTTTCGACCTTCTAGCAAAGATCCTCATCAGACATACACTGAGCCTGTATAAAAAAATACACACATATAAATACAGGCCCAATAATCTACCTCCTCCCTCATTGGCCGAATCAAGCAGCCAATCAGAGACGCCCAATCAGGCAGCATCACCATTGGCCGGAACAAGCAGCCAATCAGAGACGCCAAAACCTTCCCATGTTAACAAAAGAGAATCAACATGAAGCAAACTTAGAGCCCCCTAACACCTCAATTAACATACATATTTCTGTGTTTGTCAACAATAATCTTCCATTCTTTATTAATGCTAAATCCTTTGGTCCAGTTCATTAAATTCTTATCTACTTCTTTTTCTAACCATCCTTCCATTTTAGGCCACATACTATCTTCATGCTCTAACACAATCACTTTTTCCCAGTCCACATTATGTCCTTTTTCTTTTACATGTTTGAATATAGCATTACTCTCTCTACCATATTTCACATCACTTTTATGTTGTTTAATTCTTTCTTTCAACAATTTACCCGTCTCTCCAATATATTTCATGTCACAATCCTCACAATTAATACAATAAACGATACCTTTCTGCTCCTTCTTCCCTTTATCCTTTCCTTTACTTCTGACTAAATCCAACAACTTCCTACTACCATTTCTGTACACTCTCACACCCTGCTTTCTTAACATCTTTTTAATAATATCTGTGTCCTCTCCTAACCCTATAATGCCTTTCCATACCACCTCTTTTCCTTCCTCATCACCTTCTTTTCCCCTAGAATCCACAGATGTCTTAATTATATCCCTTTTACTATACCCATTCTCATATAGCTGTTCCTTAAAAGCTTTTACATTCTCTTCTACATTTTTGCTACAAATCCTTGTAATTCTTGTCAACATATTTCTTATAAAATTAGATTTGGTGCTTGATGAGGATCTTTGCTAGAAGGTCGAAACGTTACATGTAATTTATTTTTTACGAAAAGTATAGTCTTGTTCAGCAGTTCAGTGTTTTATTTTGATCTTAATTGCAATACGTGCAACTATGTTTTGTTGTCAGTTTGAAATGGGCCCAAAGCTGAAAAGGGCTCTGGAGAATTGGAAGAACAATAGAAGAAAATAAATCAACATGGAGAAGGAAGTGTTTTTTTTAGCAGAAGTGTAGGGAAGAGAAAATTATACCCACAAGCAAGAGAATCCAAATGAAGAATATGAAGGGACAGTCAGCTAGATTAAGGACACTTATAAGGAGGGCAGAAATTGAAAACGTGAGGAGTATGGCGGTTGGTTTGAAGAAGAGTCTTAACGTGAGTAAGAAATTCACACAGATATTACAAGTAAAATGTTTAGATTTAGCATCGATATTTATGAAAGACTGGTTAGTGAAATATTTGAAACAATGGGAAGTGTCTTTCAGTAGTAAAGTAGAACATAGGCTTGGAAAGAAACTAATAGCATTGGGGTTAAGTGATAAGAAGAAGAAAGAAAGAGCAGTTGTGATAGGGGACATACAAGTGTCAGAAGAAGAGAAGGGTTTTCTTTCTTTAGGTTGTAAATTTAAAGTGAAGGACGGGGATATAAGAGTTGATGACATGGTGCATTCTATAGAGGAGGCGTTGATGGAGGTTAAAGAGGAAGAAAACAGAGATAGATTGAGAAGGAAGGAGATGTAGTTGGTAAAGATGGAAATTCACAGAAGAACTACGAATTTAACGAAAAAAGAGGTTAGGAGAGAATTAAGAAAAGGAAGGACATAGTGATAGAGAGAGCTGATAAAGGAGGGGCAACAGTAGTCATGGATAAAGTGTTGTATGATGGCAAGGTTAAGGAGTTAGTAGATGGTCAGTACGAGTTAGTGGATAAGAAGAAAGAAGAGATCATACAGGAGATAAAGGAAGAAAGTAAGAAGAAAGGGTTAAATGAAGATGGAAGAGTACCGGTGTTAAAAGGTTTTCCAAAAATACACAAAACGGAAGTGAAGTTAAGACCAGTGATGGATTGTAAGAACAATTATTTTGAACCATTGGAAAGTGAATTGAAAACAGTGTTAGAGTGGGTGACGGACAGACAAGAAACGTTGGCAGTGAAAGATTATAGAGAAGTAATTGACTACACAAGTAAATTTGGAATTGAAAAGGATTGTATTTGATTTATTTTGGATGTTAAAGCTATGTTTCCAAGTTTAAAGAGGGATGCTATACTTGATATTGTTAAGGGTGCCATGGGGAAAGAAGGAGTCAAAGGTTGGAAATGGGAGAAAGTTAGGAAAGCCCTCAACTTATTTTGGGATTTTGGTTTTTGCAAAGTGAAGAATGACATATATAGAATTAAGGATGGTTTAAGTATAGGGTCTAAGATTAGTCCTATGTTATCTGATATCATTATGAATGTATGGGAGAGGAAGGTGGGAGAGAAGGGAAAAGGGAAGAATATGTATTTATGTAGACACGTTGATCATTGTTTTGGGATATGGGAAGGCTCTAAAGAAGAATTGATAGAGTTTGCAGAAGGCATTGAGGATAAAGAAAAAGGAATAGAGTTAGAGCTGGAGATAGAGAAGGGAAGTAGCTTATGTTATCTTGATATTTTAAGAGTAAAGAAGGCAGGAGAATTAAAACTCAGTGGTATCAAAAAGAATGCAATGCTGATATTTATTGTAATAAGAAAAGTAATGTGGATAAAAGCACGAAATCTAATTTTGTCAGAAGTATGTTGACAAGAATTACTAGGATTTGTAGCAAAAATGTAGAAAAGAATGTAAAAGCTTTTAAGGAACAGCTATATGAGAATGGGTATAGTAAAAGGGATATCATTAAGGCATCTGTGGTTTTTTGGGATAAGAGAAGGAGATCAGGAAGGAAAAGAGGTGGTATGGAAAGGCATTATAGGGTTAGGAGAGGACACAGATATTATTAAAAAGATGTTAAGAAAGCAGGATGTGAGAGTGTACAGAAATGGTAGTAGGAAGTTGTTGGATTTAGTCAGAAGTAAAGGAAAGGATAAAGGGAAGAAGGAGCAGAAAGGTATCATTTATTGTAGTAATTGTGAGGATTGTGACATGAAATATATTAGAGAGACGGGTAAATTGTTGAAAGAAAGAACTAAACAACATAAAAGTGATGTGAAATATGGTAGAGAGAGTAATACTATATTCAAACATGTAAAAGAAAAAGGACATAATGTGGACTGGGAAAAAGTGATTGTGTTAGAGCATGAAGATAGTATGTGGCCTAGAAAATGGAAGGATGGTTAGAAAAAGAAGTAGATAAGAATTTAATGAACTGGACCAAAGGATTTAACATTAATAAAGAATGGAAGATTATTGTTGACAAACACAGAAATATGTATGTTAATTGAGGTGTTAGGGGGCTCTAAGTTTGCTTCATGTTGATTCTCTTTTGTTAACATGGGAAGGTTTTTGGCGTCTCTGATTGGCTGCTTGTTCCGGCCAATGGTGATGCTGCCTGATTGGGCGTCTCTGATTGGCTGCTTGATTCGGCCAATGAGGGAGCAGGTAGATTATTGGGCCTGTATTTATATGTATGTAATTTTTGTAAGCCGACCCAGGGTGGAAACTCAACGTTCGACGAGTGCGGAAGGGTAAGTACCGTACCACAATACAATTCAGTGTACCTAACCTTACAGATACCCCCTGTAATTTCTTACATGTAAATTCAACTCATATTACAGGATTTAGTCCAGATTCAGGTTGTATTTCAGATGCCATTTTCTTCACAGGTACAAATAAGATGATACTTCGTTCACAGAGCCAGGAAAATATCTACAAGCCATGTAATGACAGATATGACAGAAATTTCTTTTCAGGAAATGAATCCGACTTTGAACTTGCCAGTGACGGTGATCTGGAGTCCCACGATATCGAAGCGATAATGCGAAGGTATGGTGGCGTTCTGGAGTCTGCTGCTCCCCCCTCCCCCCTTTCCGCTCTTCCTGTAAATTCTAATCATAGAGCTCCCCCCTCCCCTCAAACCCAGCCAATCTGGAAATCATGATCATACTGTGAGTAAGTCTCCTGAACCATCCAAAACTTACACACAAGCCCTAAAAGGTCCCTCCAACATCAATTCTGACTCCCTATTTAATTACCGATCATCCTTAGAAACTAAAGCTCCTTCTGCCTCACAGAAAATCAGATATCCACCAATCCACGTAACCAACCTGAAGACCTACATGCAGATCTCCAAGACATACGCCAACATTTCTTGCAGTGTTGTTCAAGGGGGCTACCGTGTCACCGGCCTTGACGAGAGTACTTATACTGGTATTCTGCATTTGTTACATAATACTAAGGGTGTTGAGTTCTTCTATCGTACCCCTAAATCAGACAGACCTATCAAACGTGTAATCCGTGGTTTGCCACATGAGATAACCAGCGAGGAAGTAGAGTCATTCCTAAGAACTGAACTATCTAATCAAAGCATTTCAGTCAGCCAGTTAAACAAAAGAGATAATGTAGGAAAGAAGGTGCTGATGCCTCTGTTTTTGGTTAAACTACCATCTGTTGAGTGTAAGGAGGCACTAGACAGGGTTAAATTCATCTACCGTATTAAGGTACATTGTGAGGACTACGTCTACTCAGAGGCAGTCTCTCAGTGCTTTAAGTGCCAACGCTGGGGAACTCATGTCAGCTCGAAGTGACACATGAAATCGCGATGCGTCAAGTGTGCCTCCTTTCGCCTTACAGAAGACTGTAAGAAATCTAGGAACACTCCGCCTACGTGCTGTAATTGCGGGAAAGTGGGGCATCCTGCCAATTACAAAGGCTGCCAAGCCTACAAGACAGTTATTGAATCAAGAGACAATACTCGTAAGACCAAGGTTGACACAAGTCACCCCGACGGACGTCCCAGACAAAAACTTACCAACCCGCCTCCGCCTCATCGACAACCTCCTGTCCGGCATCTCCCACCCAGACAACAAATTCCTACTCCACTCCCTAGACAATCGATTGCCCAACAGACAAAACCTTCAGTATCGACTGCCACAAACAAACCCAGAGACCTGATTCCGCCTACTCGGCAAACCTCTCCTACACAACTAATCTCATCTCCTTCCCAACCTACACAGAATTCTGTAACAAAACCTGGACCTTCTTTCCTTGAACCTATCCCCTCCATCGTACCTCCTATTTCTCCCACGACAAGACGATGGCGTAGCACACGTCTATGTCACGAAAGCTTTTCAGACACTGAAGACGAACTTCGAGTTCGTAAACTTGCAGAAGCTTACTAGCGCAACATGAAACCAGGAACAGGGTCATCAAAACCTTCAACTAAACAAAACAGAAATGTTAATAGGACTTCAACTAAAACTAATGATAAAGCCACTGAATGTCACCTACTGCAAGTGTCTAATTCAATTTCAAACTTAGAAATTAATTTCAATAAATTAGCTTTAGAATTGCAAGAATTAAATAAAGATCAATTCACTTCGAAGGACAAGAATAAATTCCTGCAAACATTTTAAAGCTCTATAAACGTACTAGGCTTCCCGTCTTCATCGACCTCATGCAGTTCTTAGTTAACTTAAAGTGCGCTTATGGGGCACAATAATCATAACAATATTAACCTCAAGATACTTGCCTGGAACTGTGATGGGATTTCAGGAAAAATTACCGAATTAATAGATTACCTTCATAAAGAAAACATACCTATCGCGCTCATTGGTGAAACGAAACTAACTCCCACTAGGAAGATATACACTCCTGGCTATGTTTGCCACCGAAATGATAGAAAAGGTGTGGGAACTGGTCAGGGCACCTTAATGTTAGTTAGATCTGATGTAAAACATCAGCTGATCAATCTTCCAGCCCTTCAGGCAATGGAGGCTACCGCAATCAAAATATGCATCGATCAAAAACCGCTAATACTAGTTGGACCTTATCTAACTCCTTCCAAGAGGATAGCAACTGCTGGTCATGATGCTATTGCAAGACTAGGTGAGAGCATCCTCATGTCAGGAGATTTTAACAGTAAGCATCCGTACTTCTGCAGTATACGTACCAACAAAAATGGTAGACTACTGTATGATTACGTCTCAGCATCAAGTACTTAGTCAGTTCAACCCTACCCACTATCCACATAACGTAAGGCACACTCCAGATGTGCTAGACTATGACTATAGAAATATCTCACATTACATGACTATAGAAGCACGGAAAATGTTTCATTCAAATCACATCCCCGTAATAATAACCATGCAACGTGCTGCTGAACAAAAAGTAATCACACCTCGATTTGATTACAGGAAAGCTGACTGGATCAAATTTTGTAACGAAATTTCATCCAGATTATCTAACCAAATTGCCTTAACAACCACAGGCGAACTAGAAACAGCTGCAGAAACTCTTACTTCTGCTATACAAGAGTCTGTCAAAACATCCGTCCCCCTAACGTTGCCGCGCTCACCCACACTCGAACTTCCGCCTGACATTCTGGAATTGATCTCATTACGAAATCACATGCGTAAACGACTTATGCGCACCAGAAATATAAGTCTGAAACCACATATTAATCAGCTGCAGAAATTAATAAAAGAAAAAATCACCCTCTTTCATCGAAACAGATGGGAAGATAAAATCTCAAAACTAAATACAAATGATAATACAATATGGAAACTGAAGTCCTTGACCAAACCTTACGCCCCAACCTTAGACCTTCAGAGTGATAATGGGTTGGTTTACGTACCTGCAGACAAAGCCAATCTATTTGCTGATTCGTTGGAATCGTCATTCCCGCCGAATCAAGAAATGTTAGATATAGACCACGAAGCAATGGTTAATGATAATGTGCTAGAGGCCCTGACCCAGGCTCCTAAAACCAGACCGTTCACAACTAAAAAGAAAGAAGTCATAAAGATTATTCGAAAGCTAAAAACACGTAAGTCACCTGGGCCAGACGGGGCAGAAAACATTGTTCTAAAACACCTCCCGGATGAGGCCATCATAGTACTATTAAACATAATAAACGCTATTTTTAAATTATCTTACTTCCCGCAATGTTGGAAACTTGCAAAAGTTATCAACATTCCGAAGCCCAATAAGGATAAAAAAAATGCCGGAAAATTATCGTCTCATAAGCTTGCTAAATTCTTTATTTAAAGTAACAGAAAAAGTCATATTAAATAAATTGCAAACAATCATGATAGAAAATTCGTTGCTGATAAATGAACAATTTGGCTTCCGTGGCAAACATAGTACAACACATCAACTGGTGCGAGTGACCGAGTACGTCACATATAACTTCAATAAAAATCGCTCCACTGGGGCTGTATTCTTAGACATTGAGAAGGCATTCGACCGGGTCTGGCACACAGGGTTAATCCACAAACTCTTAGAATACAAAATTCCTGACTCACTCATCCTATTGCTAAATAGCTATCTAAGTAACAGAACTTTTTTCGTACAAGTGGAAGACAAAAAATCTACTTCCAGACCAATCAAAGCAGGCGTACCTCAAGGATCCATCCTAGGCCCATATCTCTTTTCTATTTTTATGAATGATATCCCAAAACATCAGGATACAAACATAGCACTGTACGCTGATGACACGGTCGTTTATGCCTCCTCAACAAAACCACGTCAATCTATTATATATGTACAACGCCATATGGAGCTACTCCAAGATTAGTTTACAAAATGGAAAATTAAAGTTAACGTCACTAAGTGTGAATCCATCGTTTTTTTTCTAAAAAACACTGCCAAACCCAGATTCCTCACGTTAAATTAAATAACACAGATATCCCCTACAAACAGCAAGTGAAATACCTTGGAGTGCTCCTAGACAGAAAATTATTAGGTGACAAACATATTGAAAGTCAACGTGGCAAAGCCAGCGGAAGGCTAGCGCAACTGAAGAGTATTCTTGTCTCTGAACGCCTACATGCCCAGAGCAAGATCACTCTATACAAAATGTTAATAAGACCCTTACTCACATATGCTGCGCTTGCTTGGACTTTTGCTGCGAAATCTCACATGAGAAAACTACAAATCGAGTACTAAAATTAATTTCCAAGTGCCCACGGAACACCCGCATGGCAGACCTTCATCAAAGGTTCTTCATCGACACCATTCTTGATCATATTAGAGACCTAACAATAACATTCTACGAAAATTTGAACACGGTAGATAATAATCTCATCACAGAGCTAGGCTCATACCAAGTATTAAACAGACACAAACACAGAAGGCCGTTACACGCACTGTATCCCAACCCACCCAAATTAAGATAAAATCTAACAAATAAGTACAAGAAATTACTCACAGCCAATCCATATTCTTAACTAATCAACCTCATAAATTCAAGTAAATGGTAATCACATTTCCAATCAACTAAACAAACAAATAATACTATCCGAATTTACTCAAATCCTCTAATAACAATATTCTAAATAAATAATGATGCAGTCACTCAAATATCCAACTTACAGTTATAATACAATTAATAGTAATAATAACAACTCTCCCTCACTCATAAGCTCTGCTCAAGTAACACCTTTTACTTACAACTCCCAGAAACTAAACATAACCTACCAACCACTTAAATAGTTAACTATTGTCCACAATAAATTTCCAATATGATAAAAAAAAACTTTACTGATTATGTATGTGCTGTTCCTGTGTTATTACCTGTAATCAAAATATATGTTAATAAAAAAAATGACGAATATTGGGAAATTTAGTGTGAGCTGCTGCAAATTATTGACCGTCTAGATCTCGAAGTTTCTTTTCAGGTTCACCCACAGATGACGAATCCTGTAAATACACATGTGTGTTCTGTGTGGTTGAGTGTGTGTTTGCATGATCCAACAGTGCTTACTGGATGCGAATAAGATTAGATTCAACACAGATTGTTACCTGGGTTTTCCCACTCTTCGCAGCATGCGTGGTTTACGAGGTAACCTATCTAGTTAGAACCGATACAGGGATTTTTACAGAATATACAGCAATGCATATTCTGTTTTTTGCCTTCTTCAGGAAAATTCTTCTCGCGTTTCTCTATCTTCTTGTTTCACCTTCCTTCCTCTTTCTTTACATAATCCGATTTGCAGTAAATGTCTCCGAAAGACAGAAATCGTTGCATCCACACCTGCGACAGATGCTTTAGTTGCATGTGCATGTGCATGCGGAGATCGCAAGTAGAAGTTGGAGAGCGGTCACTACTCAGGGCGGGACTTTCCGGGGGCCCTGACATTTCAAATTTTTTCAAGCTTTTCAAGCTTTGTACAGACTATATTTTTTGCTTTCAGTATAACTAACTAGTCGCGATCAGCTAACGTTTTTAGGAAGATTGTTTGCAATTGGCAAATCTTCTTCATGCCGTTTATTGAGATATATCGAACGGTGATTTGCTGTTAAAAATACAAATAGAAAGTACAGTAGCGTACCTCGAACTCAAGCTCATGAACGAAACTACAAGCCAGCAAGAGGGCAACGGGATTTACGAGGAGAAATGATAAAGAGTGGATTTGATACCATATTTCATGCAGCACAACCTCCAACTCAGTCCACATAGTCAGTCCTGAGACAGTCCACATATTATGTTTCAAAGGGTGTTCCGCAGGCAAACACGCTGGCAATGGTGGAGAAAAGAGTATAGGGTGACACGTCCGACCACACGACACGCTACCTGCCTTCCAAAGTCCAGTTTTATGCGGGCATTGCACCATACCGATCGCCTTTAAGCTTGTTACTACTTATAATGTGTTTGGGAATAGCAACACGCTCATGCATATTGCATACCCAGTTTATGCAGTTTAAGCCTTACGGTTTTCGTTAAAACTGGAGTGTTTAGGTGCATGTTTTGTTCTGTAGTAACTATATGGGCCCTTGTTTCCCTCTGCGACGTCTCAATCCGGCTGTACCTATCCTGCAGCTTCGTCTTTAGACCACTATTGTGCTTCACCGACTCTGTTTTATAGTGTACTGTTTATACGGTCATGATTTTCAAGACCGTGCCTTGTGTTACACCGTATATCGTCGCTGATTCTCTCACAGATGCTCCAGCTAGACGGGTACGCACAACTAAACATCTTTGAAACTCTCTAAAGACGGGCATACTGATCATTCGCCACACCTGCACAACCACGACAACCACATTGCCTCTCTCTACTAATAATGCACCGTTCATACTACCTGCAACAAACAAATGACGGTTGATTTACCGAGCAATAGCAATATGTCCTACTTTTAATACGTGTTTCCATTGCTTTGTCCACTACCTTTGTATACTGCTGCTACTGAATTGAAACTAAGAATATTCAGGGCGCATATCAAGTTTCTAGCTGAAGCGATTCTCGAGTTGAAGCCTGTGTAACCCCGTCTGGGGACAAGATTTTGGTACTGTAGTTATTACGTCTATGTCCTGTAAAGGTCCATGGAACATTAATTTCGATATTAAATTTGTTTTGGGTATCACGAAATTTTTTGAGAATTCTGTGTATAAGTTCAGTATATAAAATGCAAACAATATGTTGCATTTTAAGTTTGTAGCTAGATTTAGGTAGTTTTTTGTTACGGTTTATGAGAGATAAAAGTCTTGATTCTCAGCACTGTTTGATTTTCGTTGTTCTTTTGTCCTGAGCTTTCGTGTAAGATGAAGCTAGTTTGGTGTGCCTTTGTTGTATGGATTGCATTGGAGTTGATACCATGTTCGTTGTTTGTTGTTCGATGGAAAGTTGCCTCTCGGTATGTGATAAATGCCATGTGCTTCGGAAGAAATGAGGACGAATACGTCAAATAACGAGTCAGCTACAATCAGTGATTTTGAATGGATTTTTGCCAGATTTCTTTGTTGTTGTGCGTATTCGTCTTGACCGTACAAATTTAATAACACGAATTACTAAAATTGAATTCTTAACAAAAATAATTTTTAGAAGTTGTGCTTGTGGAAGCGAAAGTTAGTTGTAACATGAGTTTCTTGCAAAAGGCGTTCGCTATTGAGCAATAATGAGTGGTTAAAGTGAACGAAAAATCAAGGAAATTTTAGCTTTAATTGATATTTGCTCTGCAATCATTTGGTGAGAATGAAAGTGTTTAAATATTTTTTGTTCAGACGGAACAAAGAGAAGTAAGCAGGTTTCTTCAGAGTTTTTTAAAAGGTTTTATCAAAGAGTAAGTTTGAGTTAATTTTAACCACTAATAAAGCTAGAATTTAAGAATTTGTTTAAAGTGTCAATCCTGTGAAGCTAAGATGGGCGTTGATTGAGCATTTTCAAAAAATTTAAATAAGTAGTGATGCCAAAAATTGGTGGTAGAATAGTTAAACGTTATTATTTCTTTAAAACTAAAAACTAGATAGATTCAAGGTAAGATCAACTCTTAAATTTAAAAAAAAAAAATCAGTTTGACTTAAAATACTTACAATTTCTAGAAAAGCTAAACAATTTTATTAAAACTTTTTAAATAAGTTGAAACGTTTGTTAAAAGTTTGAAATAATCATTTTCTAATTAAATACATTCTAAAGGAATCTTGATTTAGCGGATTTTCGATAAGGAAAAGTTAAGATTTAAAAATTTGATTATAATCTAAAAATCTAGAGTAACTAATAACAGTGTAACATATTTATTTAACAGCATTACGCTAATTGAAAAAGTGGAGATTCATGTTTCAGAAGTAAACAAAATCATTGTTAAATCGAACTGAATATTGAATAATATAAATTAGTTGATTTTAATCTGAATTACTTCCTTCCTTTGAATTCTTAGTGAGTTCGATTTAGTAAACAAAGATCCAAATTGAATTTTGGATTTGTACGTTGTAAAAATACATTTCTATAAAAAGTTTGTTTTTTGGTTGTTGTTTATACAGCAAACAATAATTCTTTGATCCTTGCCACTCTAACTTGTTCGCCCTGGATTTATTCAGTCAAACCGGACGTGGGCGCTGCTGCTCCGAATTTAATACTAGAGCCAAACACTTGTCATTCCACATAAATTGTTTATTTGTTTGTGAACTTAACAAACTTAAAAAAGGTGGTTTGGAATGATGCGTCAGAACGCTGTCTGGCCTAATAAATGTGTCTGCGAAATTATGTTTGAATCCTTCAAAGGGTTTGCAGTAGTATCTCGTTCAAAAAACATAATTTCAGACTTACACATACACAGCATTTTGTTCCTTGTATAACGCAGGTAGTGAAGTCGTCTCTCTATAATATATTGCAAGAAATAATGTTATTTTTCCTTGTTACACCAGGGATGTACAACTTCGTACTAAAGGATTTGAAAGAAATACTTAAAGATGTCTTATTTTTTGTAAATATATAATTTTATTAATATAATTTGATATTAGTTTCTAAGAGTACTAGTTATTTAAAATTATAATTTTCTTAAGATTTTCAAGTACGAGGTAAGTCTTCAAGAGATTCCAAAAATGTCAATGTTGTAAATATGAACACATTACTTTCGCTTACAAATTCAAAAGGGCGGATTTTTCGAAGCGACTACAGAAACAGTTTAATGATGTGAAGAACAATTAAAAGTTTTTTTAGAAATTCGTCCAAAAGTTTTAAATGTAAGTGTCAATCAGATAGTTTAATTACAAACTACATCTTGCAAATATTAAACTCATTAGAGATGATTTGATATTATATACAACAATATAAGGAGCCATCTGCTGATTATAAATTACGTATTTAAATTTTCAAATATAATGTTAATCTGCTCATTATATTACATGTTCAAAATGAATATAGTGTCGCATTACAGGGGTCGACTCAGAAGCAATTAGTATCACGTTAGTACAAATTGCAACTTGGGTATCGTAATTCAATGGTAGATACAGAACCTCGTTCCGCTTTGGGGATCCTGGGTTCGATACTAGCTGCCGGCTATCCTGACTTTTATTCCCTCACATTTGGGAATTGTAGGAATGGTTCGTTTGACATTGACTGACCGACTTCTTTTCAATCTTTTCTGCTACCTTATGCTGGTTTAAGCGATAAACGCCTGAAGCCCAAAGGAAATTCGTGTTCTTGAAAATTGTTAAATTTCACTAAACAAAATGTTTCATTACAAACAATCTTTAACTGTTCAAACTGTTTGTTGTTTGAAATTATCATTCGAAATCGCAAAAAAATATTAATTTTGGAAACAACATATCTTTCTCCCATTTTGAAATGTACTAGCAATATTTTTGAGAATGTTTAGGAATCAATTTCAAATGTTCATTGCAACATCTCCTTTAGTTATTTGTGTGGGTTTGAAACAAAATAGATTAACGAATGTTTATAAGAGGACTGTTCAATAAAGAATGATCATATTTGTTTTAGTCACATAATTTATTCTACACAAATTTAATTTGAAGTGAATTGTTTGCTTAATGTACAATGAATATGTGCTCATAGTTTCATTTATTTGTTTCCAGTAGTACGACAGTGGCAACCGTTCTAGTTCCGACACGTTCAGTATCGCCTACGGTAAGGAAGAAGAAACACACGATAATCAATATGCTGCGCTGAAATTTTGGTTTCGACTGAAGAAATCTAAGTGTTAAATGCTAGGGGATTCTTATGGTGAATCTGCTCTTCCCTATAGCACGGTTAGAAGATGGTTTAGAATGTTTGAGGAGGGGCTATAATCAACTTCAAAGACAGGTGGAACCGGAGCACCAATCACTTGGCTTAAATATGTCAACATTAACACCTCCACTGCTATTGTCTGAGAAGATAGCGTTAGGAACTCTGCCAAATATGTTGCATATATTATTGGATACCATTAATACGTTGGTAACAGAAAAAAATGAACATGAGACGTGTCTGAAGTTCCGAGACTCCTCATATCAGTATAACTGGATGTGTTGAGTGCAGGTTTGTTCGCAGTTGAAGGTGATGTTACAGGAAAATGAGGAATTGCTTTCGAATGTTATCACCGCAGATGAAGCTTTGGGTGCCAAACAGCTCAAAGAAAAAGGTAGCAAAATTGCCTATTAATTTCAAATTGGCCTATATGTGTTCAAACTTTCAATAAAGGTTTTTGGTTTTTAATTTATTCCATACAACCTACTTTCATCTTTAACTTCAAAACCAAGACTCCAGTCAGATAGGCAGATCCACTGCATTACTGGAGTTAGTCATAGTGACGTCACAATAGGCTCCAGAGATGATAACAAAAGTACACTACGCGATGTGAGGCACTGTTATGGCCGTCGCGTCTAACGGCCCTTTTGTTTGCCTAAAAACGATGGAAAGGGCAGCAAAAGGACAGTGGAAAGGATGGCAAAATTTAACTTTGCCCCCTAGGGTGACAAACCTTCTCGGATTACCCGAGTCTGTCTCGGTTCGGATCCTCGAGGTCCCGCGTCCATGGCAGACCTTCCCCGTGGCGCCTAAGTTCCTTTTTTTTTAAAATCTGGGCACAACATGATACAATCCTAACTAAATAAAAAATATTAAACCACTTTTTAAAGACATAATTTATTAAACATTTCGTACTAAAAAGTAAAAAAAAAAAAAAACTTGTTTATGCAGGACTAAAAAGAAAATCATGGGGCTTGCTCTCATAAACAGTCACTTTATAAATTCTTTATTGGCGCGCCGCAAGCTTTTCTTTTTAGTCCTGCATAAACTAAATTATTTTTTACGTTTTAGTACGAATTGTTTAAAAAAAAACAATGACTTTAAAAATTTGTTCTACTGTTTATTTTAGTTTTTTTTCTGTGTTTGGATATATTTTCTCAAATTAATGCTTTTTGACCCAAATCCTAAAGTGCTCTGCAAGCAGTCAAACCCAATATCAAAGCAGGTTAGTGTGTATTTTAGGATAAATAAGTTCATCTTTTAAGAAAATATTAAAATATACCTTTAAAATATATACAATTATAAAAAAAAATATAAACGTAACAATACAAGATTGTATTGTCACCCGACTGACGTCCCTGCGCAAGATTTCATCAGTCTACGGCATCGGGGAACGAGTTAAATTAACGTTGCGGGATTTGAGGACATCACGAACCATTGTGAACTAAACATAAGAATGTAAACATACATATGGCCTATGTATGTGCAAGAATGCTACTATCATATTTGGGGAGTTTGTGGGTCATAGGAGATACGTAAAGGAGGGGGGGGGGGCAACTTGGAAAGCTCAAACGGGAAATAGGGGCAATTATTTTTTTAAATGGAAAGTATTCTATGCAATTTTTATTGGAAAAAATCAGTCATTGTAATCGTAATTGTGGTCATCGCAACCTTTTCGGAGAGACAGTATATTAAAACGTTCCACACCATTAGATAACGCCGTTTTTAATGCAGAGAGCGAAAGCTGAAAAAGAGGATATTTGTTCGTTTTAATCGATTGCACTTCAAGGCACACTAATGATAAAATAAATAGTTTTCTTTCAAACAGCAATGTGGTTACTTCTTTCCAGTTTTCGCTCTATGTATTAATAACGAAGTTCTCCTATGGTGTGGTGTAATCAACTGTAGCTCTCAAAAGGCTACGATAATCACAATGATTTAGTTATGAAGTAATGTTTCCATATAACTAATAATCGACCCTAGTTTCCATTTGAAATTTCCAAGTTGACCCCCTCCCATACACAATTCGCCACTGTTTCGTTAAACACGATAGATGAATTCTCCAGAATAAATTTTATCGTTAAAATTCTTGTTTCAGTGTTCTACACCTGGTGGTTTTTTTGAGTGATAACCAATGGACGACGTTGGTAACGTACTACTGTTCCTAATACTAGTTCTAAGCTATTGTAGGTCCCAAACCGTTCAGAATATAGAAACATATTTCTCCCACAATTGTTTTGTTTCAATGGTTCCTTAAAAAATGTAAAGAGTTACCCTTGTTCTATTTCACCTTTCTACACTGTTCCATAACGGAATTACCTTATGGTACCGAATTTTTAAATCACCCTATATATATATATATATATATATATATATTGCTTTGATTATGAATACGATGTGTTCCGGGTTGGCTTTATAAAAATAGGTCACCCTATTTGCCCCCATAGGAAAATTTCTATATCCAGCACTGGTCAGGAATACACTATAAAATTAGCATATACCATTAAAATGTCGTTGATATAAAAAAACGCCATAGTGTCACCATGTGAGATATGTAGAAGAAGACCTTAGAGCATAGATGGCGTTCTTCTAAGGAGAAAATTTAATTACTAATACGCTAAATAATAACACGGAATCAAGAATAAAATTAAGTATTTGGACAAATATTAAATGACAGGTAAATGAATATTGTGTAGTCATTTGTATTGAAATCATTGTTTCCATACAAATACAAGTAACTGTTCTAACGTAGTGCGCATTGAAAGACAAATTACGACCAAAATGTTAGTTACAATGTTCCTAAAACACACTTTCGTAATCAAGTTTTAACTTGTCTTTAAAGTGTCAAGAACTACATTTTAATAGTTCAATAATACGTTGAAGGTACGTTTAACACTCTTACAATCGTAATATCCTAGTTTTTGATGGCGCGTATCTAAGGTATGCAATAATGGTCAACTATTAACTAAATACTATTTACCTATACATAGACAGACACTTAGTAGATATGTATGTTGATTTTCTAATGTAAAAGAGACGTGCATTCATTAGGAACACACTTTATCTCTCACTTGTCATACGTCCTAAAAGGCGATTCAACAATAGCTAGGCATAAAATGAAACATTCTCCTTCCGTTCCAAAATGTGTGCGACAAACATTTCTGAAATGGCATTTTAACGCTTCATAACTTAAGGCGATTTCGTATTAACCTGCTGTTGGTGCGAAAGTCATGCTGCACTATCTTCCCACAATGCATTTCTATGGTATAATAGGATGCTTTGATCTACTTGACTTTCTCATACCGCGTCTTCCTTTATATCTTGTCAGATGACATTCCTTATGTAAATTTGTCATATGCGAATCCCTGAAAATACGTGTTGTTCTAATTGGTGCTCCGTGGTATATAATCCTTGTTCATAGGTAATAGTGAAGTGCGAGATGCTGCATACCACAATTCTAAGTTTGGCCTCATCTTCGCTTGAAACTGAACGCGTCGTTGTAACTTTAGTTAATATATTTGCCAAAGTAATTCATTAGAGAAGAAATATGTGAATATCTTTTAAAAAGAGTGCTTTGAGATGGCCATTTCTTTCAGTGTCAGGCTAGGTATCTTTGCGTGGAGCAAGAAAGGTACATATATGTAAGTTTTAAATATGAGAAAATGGAATAAAATGCTAGGTCCAGACACTCTTGTTCCTCTTCAGACAACATAAATAGCTCCGTCTAGTACTTAGGCATTTCTAAAAGATCCTACTGCCTTTCGTGGACAGTAAAAGTGATTAAACTGAATACTCGAAGTACTGAGGTGCAATTGTACAAATTGCCGAAGTTTAACATTTAGATATGCATCAATACAGAAAAGTCAAATAGTTAATTTTCTGCAAGTCTTCTTAGTTCAGTTTATTGTTATCAGATGGGGCATGAAACATTAATTAATGAAGTTCCATATCAGGGGAAGTATATAAATCATGCTAGGTAAAGAACGAAAAATAGTTTACTCTTTGCCACACAAGATCCTACTGCTACTTTCGTAATTGCAGTAATAAAATAAATTTAATATTTGAAGATGAATTAAATTTCCCGGAGAAAAAAAAATGAAATTTGGAATATAAGTAAAGGACTACGAATTTCTGTACTTATTGTCTGAATAGAGTGTCACTTTGTTGTCAGGCTAAAAGTATAACACTTTCAGTAAAATATATGAAAGTAAAGGGATTTAAAACATAGATCTGTGTTAAAGGTGAGTACATCAACAAACATGAAATATATACACATAATTATGAATTTTCGAAAAGTTATTAATCTTCAATCACTTACGAAATGTTTTTCTCTATACACATGAATTGTTTTAAAAATAAAGTACACAGAAGTAAGGCTACATTCAATGTAATTAAAAATTTCCTCGATATAATTATTTTACCGTTGCCAAAATAGTATTTAGCAATATATGTAATAATATGTTCCTGATTTATCTTCAAAATCAGTATAATATTAATCTTACTAAATGGGCTATTCAAAGCTCGTTTACTTTGTAAAGTGGCCGAATCTACTTATTGTTTCATTGCAATATTTAAACATGACAGCATTGATTTACGCCAAAACAGTTTACATCGGTTCAAACTATGAACATTCATCATATCGTTCTTAATGCAGATCTCATTTACTTTCAGGGCTAATTTCAAGTACTGTTTAACTTATTATGATGCAAAGTCTAAAGTGACAGTACGAGAATTTCCTGTTAAAACCATTCACTTTTTACGTAAGCAATTATATGCTACTTCAGTGAGAATTCGACTTTATGCATTCATTAATTTCAATATCATTACTAATTTTAAGTGCTTTTATTACCTGAGTATTTGTTATTTCTATCCTTCAACTATTAAGGATTTATTCTATATATTTATATTGAAGATATACCTCTTCTGTAATTCCATGTTTTAAATCTTAAAGCACTTCTACATTCTCCATTTACATATTTTTGCTAAGTTCTATTCGTTTCTAAGATAAGTAATAGTGTCGTCAAGGACCCTATTTTCTATTCTAGACATGTTGTCCAATATTGTGTTTTAGACAGCTTATAAATCTGATATATTTTTTGATTTGTTAGATTTTAGTTCAAATCAGTTTACTTCTCTCTGAAACAGTGACACACACTTCTCAAAAGCAATAACATTAAAAAAAAAACTAACACTTGTATCCTGAAAGTGTTTCAGTTCGGTACATTCATTTGTACACATTGGATTCGAAAACATATTCAGATTGTGTCCTTCAAAATATAAAAGTTCAATACTAACATTCACAACAATTAAATATCACAAATCCTTAGCACAGGTAAATACAATTATTTTCTTATTCTAAGTTCATTTCATAGAACGCACAAATAAATATTAAATATATTTTATATAACAGAAACAAAGAAACGTTCATTTCACGCATAAATAAATGCGTTAGATGTGTATTTGCATGGATTTCGCTCACAAGATTTACAATATTCATTGACTAACAATTATTACATTTTCGCTTAAACTTAAGTTCATCACGATAATATTTTATCAGAATATCATTTAGTTTCTCATCACTGGTTCATTCTTTCAATTCTTTCGAGTTATTTTCATTGCGATGCTCTTCGGAATCGGATTAATCAAGAAGTATATTTCCAAAAATATTTTCCTCATTAATAGTTTCCTCCGATTGGTTTTCACACATTTGTTGATTCTTTTCACATATTTGTAGTTGGTTTTGAGACACTTGTAACGGTTTTTCTTCATCCTTATTCACTGAATTATTAGTCTCATTAGACTAAGTTGTTGAATGTTTCTGTGCTTCCTTCTTCTCCCCTTGGTTTATAGACAACATAGTACAATTACGTGAGTCATTGCAAACTATGCTGTTAGTGTTCGTATGCTTATTTTGTTCATATTCAGAGACTTGTAATTAAAGTTTAAGTTTACTATGTATTTTTTGTAGATCTGATTTCGTTTTATCTTGCCATTTGGTTATTGTGTTCATCAATCGAGAAACGTTATCTGTTAGATGATGTATATTTTCTTCTTTTGAAGGTGCTTTTAGGTAGATTTCGAAGAAAAATATACCTATTGAGATCGATACGATATGAAACTATATATTTACACACACACACACACACACACACACACACACATATATATATATATATATAGATAGATAGATAGATAGATAGATACATATATATATATATATATATATATATATATATATATATATATA
>JAGDQP010001364.1:0-27747 GCA_022664845.1 Lepisma saccharinum | reverse complement strand
TGTTGTTTCTAGGCTTAATAGCTCGGTTAAGCTCGTTAATGAGCAAAATCTGTGGCCATCTTGGATCCAAAATGGCCGCCGAACCCATTGTTGTATAGAATACACAGCCTAAACCGCTGGGGCTATTGAAATTAAATTTGGCATAAAGGTACATTACTTTTTGATTACGAAAATGTTACCAAATGAGTTCAAAGACGCCATCTTGGATCCAAAATGGCAGAAGTTAGAAATCTATTTTCCATTTCGTTTGAGCTAGGGATACGAAATTTGAAATAAATTTGTATTGTCACTGGTAGTTCAAGAAAATATTACGAAATGTTGAAAAAAGTCGCCATCTTGGATTCAAAATGGCCGCTGAACCCATTGTTGTATAGAATACACAGCCTAAACGAGTGCAGCTAGAAATGTCAAATTTGGTAACACTATACGTTATCATTTGTATGTTACTAAAATATTACATAATGTATCCAAAGACGCCGTTTTGGATCCAAAATGGCGCACTTAAAAAACATTTTGAGCTCATAATGTGTCATAATGGTGTATTATGACGAGTAGTTTAGGGAAATATTACAACATTTGGGAAAACTCGCCATCTTGGATCCAAAATGAACGCCCAAAATCCCATTTTGCATACCGTTTGAGCTGAATAAATGAAATTTTACTTGAAGTTGTACCATCACAAGTAGGTCACGACAATATAAGAGAACTTTAAAAATGTCATCAACTTGGATCCAATATGGCCGCCCCAAAAACCCAATTTCCAAATCATTGAAGGTAGAGAAACGAAATTTTCTCTGAAGGTGTATGACCAAGAGTAGGTTAGAATAAATGGGGCAAACCCGTGGGAGGATGCAGATGGATGGCTTTTTGTAGTGCTGCAGTGAAATTTTGGTTAAAATAAAGGAGGCGCATGCTCTGAAAAAACACCTAAGTTGCGGGCGAACCCCATACGGGGGTCTGGGGGCAGCGCCCCCCGTGAAACCAAGCGAGTATATATATATATGTCTTGTGGGGTATCATTGAACTTTTCTTGATGAATAATCTACAAAACAATAAATAGTTTTTCGGTAATTGTCATATAAGGCGATATTTGAATTTTTGAAAATAAAAAAAAAATCGAGATCTACCTCATTCTGTAGGCCTACCGAAAAGGATTTTTTTTAAATTGGATGTGATAAGGTATTTTCCATAGATCGTCTGTATTTCATCACTTTCATTCTTTTGGTTAGATGTCACTGATCCTTGAAGGATACATACAATCTTCCCAATGTGGGAAAAATATTGTCATACATTGGATTCCTAGAATTATGAATGGTAATGCTTATGTACATATGAAATAATGTTAAGCTTTTGACTTTATTGTGATACAAACAAGGAAGGATTACTTGGGCCAAACTAGGTATTCTACCTCCAGATATAGAAGGGCAAATATGTATTCTTAGACAATATATAGTTGTTCAAGAAGTTTTTCTAACTATTGCAAAGTTATTTTTGTAATTTCCTTTGGCCTTACATCTTTTAGTTTAGCATATACTTCTGGTGGCAAATAAGTTAGTAACTACTGTTGCCTCTTTTCCGGTTTTATGTGTACTTTATTAATATGTAAGTTGAATAGTTTTATGTAGTTCTCAATAGACTCACATGTCTAGTCATACGTGTAGAATGTCAAATTAGAATCAGCCGTCTTATGTATTAATCCAGAGATTAATTATATTTGTTACTGAGATAGTTTAGTTTACTAGGTAAAAATCAAACGTCCTCGATCGCCAGTTTAATATTTACCTGAATTATCTTCAAAATCAATGTAATATTAATCTTACTAAATGTGCTATTCAAAGCTTGCTTCCTTTCTGAAGTGGCTTAATCTATTTATTGTTTAACTGAAATAATTAAACATGACAGCATTGATTTCAGACAAACATGCTTGCGAAGCACTAAAGTGGAAATCAACCTATATAGGTTCAAATTATGAACATGCATCATATCGTTCTTAAAGCAAATCGCATTTTGTTTTCAGCGCTAATATCAAGTACTGCATAACTTATTCTGATACAAAGACTAAAGAAACAGTACGAGAATTTCCTGTTAAAATAATTCATTTATTACGTAAGCTATTATAAGCTACTTCAGTGAGAATCCGTCTTCTTTGCAAATGCATTCATTAAATTCAATATTCTTACTAATTTGAAGTACTTTTGTTACCTGAGTTTTTCTTATTTCTATCATTTAATTATTAAGGATTTATTCTATAGATTTATAATAAAGATATTCCTCTTCTATAATTCCGTGTTTTAAATCTTAAAGAACTTCTACATTCTCCATTTACTTATTTTGTTAAGTTCTTTTTGTTTCTACGATAAATGGCAAGGTCGTGAAGTACCTTATTTTCTATTCTAGACCTTTTGCCCAATACTGTGTTTTAGACAGCTTATAAATCTGACATGTTCTTTGTTTTGTTAGTGTTTAGTTCATATCACGCAAGAGATACGAAATATACATTTTATTGCTATAACTAACACAAATGTATCAGTTTATCCTATTAGTAATATCTGATTTTTCAACCGTGAGAAAAGAACGATAACTTACCTTGAATAATGCCTTTAGTCAGGAAAATAGTCTCCATCGGACTTCACAACACTATGCCATCTGTCAGCCAGTTGTGGTATCCTCCACTGAAAAATTCAGCGGTTTTGGAGGCAAAGAACTGGGTCATTATTTGTGACACGTCATCCTCAGTATTCTGTGTTTTCCCGGAAAGGTGCTTTTACAGGCTGCGAAAAAGACAGTAGTCTGGTGGTGCAATATCTTATGAAAACGTCGGGTTGGGAAGTTTCTTCCAGCCACATTCTTTGATCTTAGTACAGGTACTCCTTGAAGTGTGTCGCGGAGCGTTATCACTGTAGATGAGCACATACTTACAATTAATCAGAGCAGGGCGTTTCTCCAACAATGAGGTCCGAAGCGTTGAAGCTGCTGACAGTAGACATCTGGATTGATGGTCTGGTTACGTGGTAAGAGCTCAAAATGGATTATCTCAAAAAACACTCAACATCATTTTACGGGGGAAGAGATCCTGTTTTGCCATAGTTCCTGTGCTCCTCTTTAGGTACACATTGCCGTTTGCGTGTTATGTTATGGTAGAGGACCCACATTTCATCCCCTGTCACCATTCTCTCCAGAAATGGCTGGCGCCTGTGACAGCTCAGCGGGGAACAGGAGATGTCAACACGCTGCTGCTTCTGTTCAGTCTTAGCGCATTAGGCACCCATTTTCCAAGTTTCAACACGTACCCAAAGTCCTGCAGATGGCGATGAACTGTCGAATTAGTGACATGGAGTTCATTAGTTAATTCGTCAAGAGTCTGCATTGGATTTGCCTCTACCGCTGCTTCCAGCGCACCGTTGTCCAGCTTCATAGGTTTTCCCTAGACTTAAACCTATGCAACCCCATCTGGCTCTTTCGCATATCCACAGCACCTTAACCATATACGGTTTTTGATGTATTGCGGCGCTCAGCTGGCTCTATGTCCCTTTTGAAATTCATACATCATGACATGATGTATGTGGTCCTCGAACACCACCATTATCAAACACAATCCACACTTCCAAAACGTGGAGTAGACCGCTCTCCTTCTACGCATTGCTTCAAAATCAAGTGCCCTATAAGACTCAGCTATGGCACGTGCCGTATACTTCACTATTCTCTCCTCAGATGGTGTCCTTGCATCGGTCATCGCACATATGGCATTAGTTATGTAATCGCCCGGTATACATGAAGATGAGAAAAATATGACAGTCAAAATATTTTTTTTTTTTAAATTTAATTGCGACCTCGTTTGCGGTTTCATTTCTTCCTAAAGACAGGTCAAGTTTAAACGATATAATGAAGTACTGACTTTCATATTTCAGAACTGAGTTTGCCTGATGCTGTTATATCGGAGAGACGAGGTTTATCGGCGAACACACTACGGGGCGCAATGACATGAGGAGTTAGCATCCAGAACCTTAATTAGGGCATTCGATTGAGGAATCTGAGCAAATCCTTGGTAAACCTCAGTGGGGTTGGGAGGCATTGTGCTGAATCCATTGCCAATCTGAAATCCTGAACACTGCCCTATTGTACTCTCACTGAGTATGTATTGACTTCAATAAAAGGATTTCAATTGCATGAACTGATAACTATTAATTGATATAATATTTTTGCTCCTTATCTATAATCTGGAACAACATACTATGAAACAAATAAGTCATTTACTGAATTTCGAAACCTCTGAAATTAACTCTTTCAAGAGGTTTTCTAAACTTCATATAACTTTTCTACGTATACACATTAACGAATGTATTTTTCCTTATATGAATTTAAAGAACATCAAGTTATAATAATCAAGTTTCTGACTGTATTCAAACAATCTTCCTTCACGTACGACCTAACATTAAAGGTATAACTTAAAAGATTGTTTAAGGAAAAACAATTTCCTTAAATGGTTTATGGTTTATGGCCAAAATGCAGGAGAGCACAAGTTTTTTAAGCAGAATGGTTTAGATGATACTTAGTAATTTGTAACTAAAATATCCTAATGGCTTGTTTCGATTAGAAATTTAGAGAGCGCCCCTACTCAGAGATTGTGGTCACTAAAACATAAATTGTTTGTCTGTCAATTTTTCCACAATTTGAACTAATTGGACAGCATTTTGGACGTATGCCTAGGCAGACAAATTTTCATTATATTTGCATCTAGTAATAATGGGCCTATAGCCGCACTTGTGTTGAAACGCCTATTCCCTCTTCAAAAATATATCCTTAAATATTATTTTTTTTCTTCTTTTTAATACCTTTGTACAAAAGTTTACACGCCGTACTCATAAACCGATATTGAGAATTTTGAATTATATTTTACTAACTCAAAGTAGATAACATACTGACAGTTTTCAAATGAACTGCAATCTGTTCATAACGTGAGTATAAATTGAATAGAATTACAAACACTCAGTTACAAAGAAACATAAAATCTATTAATTTTCCTACTAGTACAACGCGAGACATCTATAAACCAAAGCTTAATTATAAAAGAAGCATATACATTTCGGTCATTTCATAACAAATTAATAAACTAATGTGCCGATTTACGTGCCTGGTGGCGTTTCTGCAGCACTGGACAGTGACTGAAGAGTGTCTTTATTAAGAAGTTGGTTTGTAAGTAAAACTAAATCAGCATTATTATTTACACAGATGTTAACCAAATAAAATATAAAGTAAGGTGTGTAAAATGCAAAATTATATCAAATAATTAAAACAATTAATTGAACACTGACGAAGAATTATGTTTCTAAAACTTCTTTGAGTTGCCAGATTGATATTTCAGAATTTCAAACTTGGAGCTCATTTCGAATTTCTTTCAACCGGAAAGAAAATCGACCTTTCCAGAAATGAAGAAAAAATCCTAATCATATCATTCACATTTTACAATATATCCTACTTCCGCTTTGGTGTATCACAGTGTTGTAAGTATTGCCTATAAAGGAGGGGTACCGTCTGGGAATTTTAATTTGTGGGCAGCCTGCGTGTGGTAGTCGTTTGCTATTTAGTTAATACATGTAATATATGAAAGCATTGCGATTCTAAAGTTCTCGGACTCAAATTTTATTACGATGAATGCTAACACTAGAGAATATTTGTGAGTTTCGTTGCTTGGAGTAAATGTGTTTGACCTTCGCTGAAGTGTGTATGTGTATTACTGCGCAGGACATCAGCCACAATGGGTAGTAGGTAGGTAAAAATGACAGTCAGTGCGCCATTCGTGTCATACAAGAATAATCTTATAAATATTGCTTCAAAATTTTTAACTAAAGGTTTCATCGTTGTCCGTGCACCAGGAAAAAATAGTTGTTTAATCTTTAGTGGAGTGGTTTTGCTAAACGGATAGTGTTTACGGAAGGCCTAGAAGTGGCTAACCATAAGTGTTGACACCTGATTTTCTACAGGATGGAAGTGAGTGGAAACTTCACCAGATTTTTTCTCCAACCACTCGTTTTTTTCTGTGCGGCTACTTAAAGCATAATGTACCGCAGCAATCCCAAGACGCTGAATGTCTGCAGAGCATGAAAGCAGAAGTGCAAGATATATTTTGTTAACACCTTCAGCTAACTGGCTAGAAACATGTGTCGTTGTGGGAACTTGAGTGGTTAACAAATTTGTAGAGATTTGCAGTCTCTTTTCCAAAAAAGTCTGTTTCCTTTTTACAATTTACGTTTTACATGTTTTTAATAATATAATTTATTATCCATTTCGTGGTCATATTTACCAAAATTAATCAGTGCTAGCATCAAACTGTTATCCTTTCTAAGATGAGAAAACGCTGACTTTCTGATCGTACTGTATTAAGGCTCGCTATTGGACCAGTTTCGAATTTACGTAACAGCTTAGATACACCTCTTATGCCTTACAATATTTTTCGCCAAAGTCCGCTCCGATGGTCGAAGCGACTCAGTAGTCAGTTGTGGGGTAAACTTCGCCCCAGCAGGTCGTCAGTTTTCACTCATCCGTAAAGAGGTATTATAGATGTTAGAAATGAAAATTGGTGTCTTAACAATTGTTGCTTATCTACGTTAGTGTTCAGAGAATGTAACAAGGAAAGAAATATACTGTTGTGTTTGGGTATATAGCTCTAATAAAGGTGTTAATTCAATATTTAATTTTAGAACTATTTGTGCACTGGGTTTCTGTTAGTCGACATGAAACCGGAAGAAATCTTTCGCTGTGTGAAACAATGAAAGAAAATTGGTGATTTAATGCACCTGTGTTGACGGTGTCTTCTTCCGCCTTCAAAAAGGTCATCGTGCTCTAGAGAACGCCGGGCTTTTGTTTATGTCAGACAAAAGGCTGTATTTTTTCTTTCAGCCGAGATGTTGCCAAGCGTACTTAAGTGCAATTGCTCAGAGTTTTCCCTATCGTATGCAAAAACGGACTGGCAACACTACTTACCTACGCTTTCTTTCATCCTTTTCTCCAGATACACACGCGACATGCGGTACGTGCATAAAATGATAGAGAAGGAAACGCGCTGCAGCATCGGAACAAAATTAGTTATTCTTTGAAAATGAAAATTGGAGAATCTTGGTCTCGCTAATCAGTTACCTTCCCCAAGTCAAGCTGTCAATTTTATCATTTAGAACTTCCAGATAATATTGTAAAATCCCATCTGGCTTAATATGTTACCATATTAAATATTGAATACTCAATTATATATTATGTATTGAATTGTTTCTCTTTACAGTAAGTTGTATGGACCTAACAATTTGAGAGATGCTAGCAAAAAAAGATTAAAAAAAACATCCGGACAACAAAACACATGATTTCCGCTAGTTAGTTCCTCCAGTAACTCTTCTGTAATTAAAACACCACTCCAGGCACAAAATGTTAAATTATATAAAGGCTCACTGTAAGAAACTTATAAACTTTCTGAGATCATCCGCACAGACATTTCGTTTACAGAGATAAAAAGAAACGTTACCCCATAGATCAGACTCGTGACGATACATAAGCTAACAAACATGAGATTCTCATCCAAAGGGGTTTAGGAAGGTTAAGGGCCAAACGTTTCGTTAACCCTCTAAATTTGCAGAATACATTAGATTTCCAACTAATATGCAGTTTCCAATTTTCACTATTTGCTAATGAGAAAGAATTATATACAATTGAAGAGTGTGGTAAAAGAAGGGTGTACTTTGTTTTAAAAAAGCAAGTTTGCACTCCTGACAGGTAATATATAATGACAGGTAGGTAGCTACTAGAAAACATTTCAATCCAAACCCGCAAATAATCCACAAGTTATAGCGTTTTTCGAATATTAAATACAAGGGTAAATGAAAGCGTTTGGCGTTATAGTTGCTTTTACGAGAAATCACCTTTCTTGAACATCCTCTTTCTTTCTTGTACTATTCAATTCCGATTTACTAAATGCATAATAATATTTTCTAATGAGAAAGTTCATACTATTGATGTATTCAATTGTCTCATTCTCGCCTGACTAGGGACATTGACCGTGGCGAAGACACGATTTGCGCACTCACAGCAGTCACATCTCGAGTAGTGGCGAAGACTAGTGCTTTATGACTTAAAGTGGGCTTGCCTCAAATCGAATCAAGTCACCGAATACGTCAAAGTCTTTGGGAACAATACAGTAATTGGTATTGGTATTATTCCAGATAAGATAAACCATGCAGTTAGTGCTAAGACCCATGGATAACGAGACCCTAAAATTGGCCATAGAGTAAGGCAGCAGTCAAATGTTTGGTGAGCTTGCTCAGAGCTTCTGGGTTTCACGTGCATTGCACAAGGAAGGTGTACTAATATAGTAAGTGGGTACACCTCGCACTGTCCAAAACCAAAAAAAGACCAAAGCATGACAATCTTTTGTTGTTGCTTTCTCGCCACCGCAAAATACCCATATTCGATCAAGTGCTCATTAGTGTCGAACAGTGAGTCCTTTATGAGACTTTCAAGCGTATCAGACTTTGGTTGGCACCGCGGTACCCTGTATCTCGCACAACAACATCCTCACACCTCTACATCCA
The DNA here is from genome assembly GCA_022664845.1 of Lepisma saccharinum. Lineage (NCBI taxonomy): Eukaryota > Metazoa > Arthropoda > Insecta > Zygentoma > Lepismatidae > Lepisma > Lepisma saccharinum. The sequence continues at coordinate 19,174 of JAGDQP010001364.1, read as the reverse complement.
CGCATTAATTATGCTTTAAATTTGCTTGACTAGTCACGAAATGGTGTAATACAAGCTGCTACTACCGGCCTTAAACCATTACTGCGTTCCTGTACTCTCAGAGGTTGAGACGTGTGCAACAGCAATGCAGCACAGAATGAACCAGCATAGGTGAACCGCCAAGGTGTACTTTTCTCTACCGACAATGGTAGGTGAAATATAGAGCGAGTGGCCAGGGATACCATGTAGTACCTTGGCTCCGAGACACTACCACCCTACTTCTCAAACCTTCGCCAACATATTATCACCTCTTAAACTCACTGGACAACCACCTTCGTGGGAAGTCCTTTGCTGATGAGACAGACTTGCTGCAGTAACTCACGGCTTTCTTTACGTCCACGACCTTCTTCCATTTTTGCCGCCAGAGCATTGTGCAGTTGCCGGAACATTGGCAAATTATGATGAATGCTGATATGGATTACTTTGAGAACTAACGGTTAATGACATTTTCTGTATATCATTATGTTTCTCGAAAACGACAAGAACATTTTTGGTTACCTTATATTTCACTACTATCTTTGTTAATTCATTTTACTAATAGGAGAAGATTTTAAAACACTTTGACTTTAAATGTAAGATGTTAAAATCTTGAATATATATTAACATTTAACATATTTTTGCCTTGCCGCGGGTTTGCTGTTGGCTATGCCTGGCTTAGGTACTGCAAGCGGATAGAAAGTAATAGAAAGGCAAAAAGCTCATGCCGTTGTGGATTCAAAAAATTGCAGATTGTATAATATATTACACTCTGGCCTCATTCAGCAAAGTAAATGCCATTAAATCGTATGACTATCTTTTATATAAACCATAGGGCTAATTGCATGACTATACGGCTCTGCCAGTTTGATTAGAGCGCAAGGGGCCGTTCAGACAGTTTCATTGTTCGTCCATGTTTGCTCAGAGGGATAGACGCTGATCAAAAATGCCATAGATAGTAAAAGTTAGTAATTGAAGTAATATGCTATGCGTGGTAACAGCTGATCTCTTACAACTTTTAAAGTCAATGGCGGAAAGCTGGGGATGTGCGGTTTGGTGCGTTCTCCACTTGGAGATGATTTCTTCTTCTGCTGATCATTGTAGATCTTTGGTGTAAAACAATGCGAGCGATCTGCAGTCGATCTACAAGGAATTTACTATGCAATCTCGATTATCAGGCGCTAGTTCCCAAATCACTGAGTGATCAATATTGCACGAAATACAGATAATTTCGCCGAACAACATTTTTAGGGCCTCTGTGCGTTCAAACTGGTGCAATTGGCCCTTAGAATGTCCACAATCACTGGACCTGAAATTTCGTAACATGGATGGACCACAAGTGTCCGTAAAATATGTAAATATGGTTCATAGAAAATTCATTTGATCTATTTTACTCGTGATGCTAAAGAACAATGGAAATTTAAGGTTAAAGAGACCTCATTATTACAGTATTAACTAGTCCTTACTGTACTTTATATGATTGAAGCAATTCAATCTTCCAAGTCTCTAACTCACTTAGGAATATTTGTAAAATGTTTTCATCTACAAAAGAAAAGAAAAACTAATCTTTCGACAATGTATGTTCGAGAAACATGTGCTCTTAAAATGCAATATTTTATAACATCAGAAATCTGTATATTATAAAGTCTTTGAAAAGTATTTTCATTGATGCCACGTTCATGGAATGTTGTATTCATCTCTCAAGGTACTTTCTTTTGTTTGAAATTTCCATCGAATAAATATCTGCTACTCGAAGAGAAGATATTAATTGTCGGAATCATTATCGATTACTGTTTTACCAAGTTGTCGCTCTTTGACGTAAATAACTAAACTGAACTTAAATATGCATGCAGACACTTTTACGCTGTGTCAGGCAAACAGTAAAATATTTATTTTAAATTATCTATCAGCGAAAGATGTAAGAAACATTTAATTTCAGTTATTCCCTCTTGTAATCAGAATTAATTAAAATATTGTGACTATTATTAATGCATGCTTTAAGCCTGTTTGTCAATCAATATTCTTGAAAGTGTGCCGAGTGTTCCAACCGTTTTTCCATACCACGTAACAATGAAACTGACAACATAGAGACATACTTATTGTGCTGAAATATATCCCCGTATATTGGAAAATGTTTAGGATATTAGCAAAAGAAATATCAATTTTCATTCACACATGGCTTTAAAAGATGCTGCCCGAATCGGATTTCTTTTAACAAACTCTGTATATTTCCGCACGAAATCCATTTGTTGAAGTGGTTGCAACATTTGTCGGTGTCACTAGAGGGCTTTCATAGATGTTAATTGAACATGACAAACAAACTCGGAATCTAAAAGCTTACACGCTTTATTCAGGGCTATTAGTGTGTAGTGCAAAAGTGTTGGTATTTAAAACTTACAGAATGGATTCTGCGAACACTGTTGGTAGCGAGTGACGTGTTTTACCTCTATCCGCAACACTATGCGAATTTCGATGAAAACAAAGAACTAAGAATGTCCAAAAAATTGACATCTTGATCACACCAAGAAAACCTGAAATTTGAAGTTCGATTTATGAATGTTAGTCTTTCAAAACATGTAAACAGTGAAGGGAGGAACAAAGCTTTTCGATTCTCCTCAGGGTCTCCGCATCTATTTAATCAATATTTTTGATTGAGGGTCGTAACCTTAATTAATATTTCATTGTTGAGGAATTAAATGTTTTAATATCGTAAGCATGGAAATCCAGTTTAATCTGTATTCGGCTATCCTAAATATAGCTTGAATAGACGTATTAGGCAGTACTTTGAGTGTGTTTTACTAATTCGACAACTCTCGCGCCATTATGTGTTGAGATATGACGTGAAATGAACTTTTTTTCTTTGTTTGATGTAAATAATCACCTCTTGATGCTTAAACCATTAATTAATGGATACAATCAATGTATACGAAAGGTTGAAGAAAATAATGACGAACCATACTTTTCAACATATATTTACATAACACTCCAAACCCCTTACTTGACACGAAACGATCATAGACTATGTCTGATAGAAACTTTTTGACTTAAGGGAAGGATGGGTAAGACAGGTGGGCGGAGTGAAGGGCAGACGGGGTAGGTCCTACTGAGCGCGGGGGGTGATTCAGAGCAGTAATGAATATGTCAACTAATTCGTAAGACAACAAAACGAGAGGTACAACACTTAAAAGGTGATTTAGATTTTATGTATAGTTCATTTCGAAAACCGGCCTTGTTCAAGCGCCATAAATGTTGAGAAATTAACAAAATAACTTGTACTGTATTTCTAAATTCACAACGCTAGGAAACATTTTCAGCCATGTATATCTTAAAAATAGTTTAGACGTTTTAATTTGCTAAGATTTTACTTTTTGGGAAAAATAAAATATATAGAAATTTCTCTGATAACTTTGAATGCTCTCCTTTACTTTCTTATGATAGTTAAATGCTTTTACAGACGTTCTGAAATCATAACACCTCACAAATGTATTATAAATAATAAAATGAATTCAGGAATACCAATACGTCTATTTTTTTTTCTGGACAAAGTCCCTTTTGACAGTCTTACTAACGAAAACCTATTTAGGCATCCCTTTGATGTAATTTTCAAGACCGATGAAGACGCCAACAACTTGATATTAAGCGAGTAGTAATTTTAAATGTTAATAGTACGGTTTCCAGGCTACTTATTAAGGGGTAAATACTTTGAAAAATAAATTTTCGCCATGATTACGGAGCGAAAACCAAGATGGTACCTTCGACGCAGGTAAAGCTTCAGGCTATATTATAGGCTTCTATAGGCAGTGCTCTTATTCGTTTAATGCAATATTTTTTTTACACTTTTGTCTGCGCCTGGAGGGCAAGCAAACGACATTTTTTAAGACTGGTACACAAATAAAATATACTAAACCAAAATACTTAACTGTATTCAACTTCAATTTACAAATTTTAACAGAAAACTTACATTTTTAGAAAATCTGTTTTTCATTACCTCTGTTCATTTGTAACATCATCAAATAACACAGACGATATAGTCCATCTTATGTTATTCACATAACCCCCTTACGCACAGCATACATCTTACTCTGCTTGTAGGAGAAGATGGAAATATTGCATGTTTTAATTTACAAAACAAAAAATAGGAAAGTAATTACAACTTGTATTTCTTGTTTAGTTAACATAAAAATTATCACTCTAACGTATTAAGTTTGTGCCTTATATTTTCTTACAGGATATCTAAGACCTACTAATAATCTCATTTTCATAAGTATCCCGATACTTTCCCTATATATACGGGTGTTGGACAAAATAATGAAAACAACACTTTTCAACATATTTTCACTATACTTTGCGCAACTCAGTAATTTCACTGTGGAAAGACCATAGAATACTTCGAAACCTAAATGTTGACTTATGTGTACGGGAATTAATCCACTGAAATTAGACAAAATAGGGATTTAGATGAATTAATTCCGAGTTATTTTCACCTAAATACTTATAACAATGTAATAAACAACATTAAATGTTCACGGAAATCCGACTGGAGTGTTAGACGCAATCTTGCAGAAATGGCCGCTCGTACATACTGGTCGATAAACAATCAGTTTTAATCGTTTACGCTGATATTTACGACAAAATACATAAGCACAAGAGAAGCGCTCTAAATTTACATGTAATGAATTTAAAAGACTGTAACAGCCTAAATGTGGACCAGCGATGAATCCAAGAAGTGACCGGGGTGCTCTGGACAGTGCTATGTTATCCCCGGTATAATGAGGAAGAAATGGATATTTGAAAACCAATTTAGTGTTTCAATTGTTTATTTATGTTACGTGCTATTTTGCAACCAAGAGGGATCTACAAAGGCTAACAGAAGATAGCCCCGAACAAAAATATCATGGTGGAGGGAATCAACTTGGCCATTACCACTCTGAGTTTGAAGATGAATGACATCGGCGAGGCTCAGAGATGGACAGAGGACAACATCTTGAGTGTCTGTCTTTACTGCGAGGTACTAGCGATAACTCTGAACAGCACAATCATGTCACGAAATGATAACAAATGATTCTATGGGTCCTCCCGGGGTATAATATTCCGGAGATAAACCAGTCCAATATTCTGATCAGTGTGCGGGAACTGTTTAAAAGGACTCCAAGAACAGAATTAAGCAAGATCTTAGAATAGAAATGTTTTATACAAAACCCTCTTCAAACGCTAGTACGTGGGACTGACAATTACACGATTAACATATTAGTAATGAAAGAAGTAGACTTTAAAGGTGACCGGTGTAATGCTCAAAATAACATTCGACATGGTAAATACACTTTCTACTACGGGAAAACGCAGTCACACATTATTTTGAAACAGAATTCCTCATAATTAAACCTTTCGGTGCTTTAGAATGTAGAGGTCAGGAACGAAAGACTATCGTATTTTAAGATAAGCACTTCCAGGTACAGCACGATTTTAATAACTATCCATGTTCCGACTGAGGAATATGATGCTAACGTCAAATAGTTATTTTACGATGAGCTAGATGGGATGTTAAACCGATTACCGAAGCAAAATACGAAAATATTGTCGGAAGATTTCAACGCAAAGGTAGGCAGGGAAGAAAGTTTTATATCTACTGTAGGAAAATGAAATCATAACGGAAATAGCAACAACAATAGAGAAAAACTGATAATGTTTGCGATATCGAAAAATATAATAGTAGTAGTATGTACTTTCAACTCAAAGACATAAAATAATACACATTGATATCTTCGCATGGTAAAACACACAACGTGCTCGATTACGTATAAGTAAATAGATGAAGGTATACAAACAGAATGGACGTTAGAGCTCAGAAAGGAGCAAAAGGTGACACCAACCATCGGTTAGTGATCACAAAAGTGAGGAGAAAGTTGTGCATTGCAAAAAGAAAAAGTAAGGGATCAAGCAAACTTAAACTCTAAGTAAAACTATTAGATAGCACGAGCGTAAAGACCGATTAACAACTCGAAATCTCCAACAGGTTCGAAATCTTAGACGACTCGAGTAATAATAAAGATTGCATTAATAAAATGAAAGTGATATGAATAATATGGATAATTTGCAGGAGGTAAATCCTGAAAGCGTTAAGGGCGCAGTAAAACGACGCATAGGTGGAAAAAGTTTAAAAGTAATCTTTGGCTTGATGACGAATTAATTAAGCTTCATGGGGAACAAAATCAAGCAACGCAGTGACGGCTAAGCAAGTAAACCTAAGCAAATACAAACCACTACAATAACGCGAAACGTAACGCCGTATACGATTTAGAAATAAGGAGCGAAACTATGATGCGAAAATCGCCGGAGGTAGAGGAAAATGGACAGACAAATAACATTATAGATCTATACAAATGGGAAACCGTAAGAATAGGTTACCAACCAAGGCTAGGGATGATTTAAAACGAGCGTGGAAATCTTCATGCGGATCCGACTAACATCCTCTTTGTGTGGAAAAGCTACTTTGACAAGCTTTTTAACGTATACATAGATGAACAAACACAGGAAATTGAAATATGTACCACCGAACCATGGATACTCGAAACTACAGAGATGGAAGTTGGAATATCAGTAAAGAAATTGAAAAATTTAAGTCTATAACCGACAACATCTCAGCCGAATTATTTAAAGGAGGAGAAACGGCTTTAGTCAAGCAACTACAAACATTGATTAGTGCTATGTGGAGAAACGAGGACTTCACAAAGGAATGGAAAAACCTTAATAATAGTTCTCGTTTATAATAAAGGCGATAAATATGATTAATAATTACCGCGGAAACTCTTTACTATCATCAAGTTACAAAGGGTTGTGTAACATCCTGTGAACACGCCTCACCGTATAAATAGATGAAAAATTGGAGATCACTAATTTGGACTTAGAAAAAATCGTTGGACCAGATCTACGTTGGACCAGATGTCGCCATGCGACAGATATTAGGGATTAAATGGGAATGTAGTGAGGTTTTTCAGCAGTTGTTCATAGAGTTTAAGAAAGCATGTGATTTTATGAAAACTTAAATCTATATGGTAAACTGATATGATCTGGAATTCAAAAATAATATGTTATAATAAGTAGGGATGTGTTTAAGCGACCCGATATGTAAAATGCGTATAGGTAATAACATTACCGATAGTTGCAAGATTCGGAGAAGATTTTTATGCGGTTCTAATAATAAAAGATGATAAAAAGGGAATAACATTACACCGATGACTTAGTATGAGCTTGCAATGAGATAGGTGAGCGCAGAGAAATCAAAAGACATGATAAGAAGCCGAAACAGAGTGGATGAAAGAAATAAAGACATATTAATTAAGAACGAAATAATAATAAAAACGTAAATATATATCTGGGATCATGAGTAACAATATTTGAATAATGTAATGGAAGAAATAAAGAGTCCATTAGTAACGGGCAACGAATGTTTCTTTTCAGTCCAGAGACTCCTAACCTCGCGATTATTATCAAAGAAGTTGAAATTAAAAATACAGACAACGGTTTTTCTATTGGCAATATTTTACGTTTCCGAAAGTTTGAGTATGCATTTGAGCATAAATTACGTGTGTTCGAAAATAAGGATTGGAGACATATATAAGGGCCGAAACTAGAGGAGATAACCAGAAAATGGTGGAGACTCCATAACGAAAAAAATAATGAACTTTATGATACACTCGACATTATAGTAATAATCTAAACACGACGGCTAAGACGGGAAGGCTATGAATTTCGTATCGAAGAAATAATAAATTATATTATATCGTGGCTGGTAATCCAGAGGGAAAGAGGCTGAGACGGCAATATTAGTAGGATCTTCGAGAGGTAGATGTTCTTGATGAAATCTGGCTTCGCGTTCCCCAAGATAGAATTCAATGCCGAAAGATTGTTATTTGCGGCGATGAACTTGCGAGTTCCGTAAACTATAGGTAGCTATTTTGTTCCTCCAGAAATAAACTCCTCTCCCGAAGTAAAAGTTTTAATTAAACTCTGATGTGGATAGTATACGTATGTTATTTCAGTCTTATGTTCCCGAGAGGAAACTAATGGCGGCGATTTTTGCGAGCTTGCAGCAAAGATTCCTTCCGGATTTTGTGAGGATTTTTTGTATATGTATTTTGTTTAGCCTATAATTCAGAATTGTGAAGTGAAAGAACTGCTGGGTGGGAATTAGTTCGCCAAAAATCCTAATTAATTTTAAATTTCTAATCAAAAATATATGTTGTGCTCTAAAATACTTTAGTTCTTTACTTTTCTTGTCATTTATACAGCACAAATAACGTACGATAAAGGACGTGTGTAGTTGATATGATGTACATGAATACCTAACTTATGCATAAGCAGGATTTGGGACAGGTATGAGCGTTACAAATGTCAATTTTCCAAGATGTGTTAAATAAATGTGATTTTTGAAAGACCAATCTATTCTTCATCTGTTTTTTCTTCTACGGATAGGGCGATGGTCGTAAAATCTACCTAGTTTGAATCTATGTTTTATAAACTGTGCAGCTAGGTATGATTCATGGCTTCTCTGGTAATTGGAGGGGTCACCAGGGCCTCAACCGTGGTCTACAATTTTCATAATAGCCCAGGCAGTCGAATAAATGTTAATGGTTTATATTTTTCCAAGATGGCTGCTACCGCTTGATTTGGATTTCCAGGGACGTTCGATACGGTGTTAAGGACATTACTTTCAGAGTTTTTGTAAAAAATATGCTGGATGGGAATTTCTTCATCAAAAAATCGTAATTTTAGTAGATTAGATTGAACAAAATAATAGATTTTTTTTTTATTAATATCTCAACAAAACATTGCAAACCCTCTAATTTGAAGGTGAAAGACATAGTCTGTGTCTGATAATAAATTTTGGGTCTATAAATACTGGGGTTAAACAAAATAATGAAAATACCTACTTTTCACGATCTCTTCACAAAATTTTACAATCCTAACTTCACCACGATAAGACCTTAGACTATGTCCAATACTAAAATTTTTACTTAAAGTGTAAAGCCGCAAAATATAGAGTAGGAACCTAATAAGGAATATCGGTTTTACAGAAATAGAGACTAGCAGCACTGATTTATCTTCTCTTTTCTTCTTCTTTTTCTTTCTTCATTTTGCTAGTCAGTGACTAGTACCCATCAAAGGAATACACCTTTTATCTCTGGAAGAGCTTCTAGTTAAAGGGAGATATACTATAAAGATATGTTGGCCTGGAGGTTTCTGATTATTTTGTTATCCTTTATTTTCCTTCATTTCAAAAGTTACATTATAAGTTCTAGCTGATAATAATACTGCCTGAGTTTGTGATAGGATCAGTGACGATGCGGTGAAATAGTTATGATCATGAGGTTATTACAGTCTTCAGCAGGATGGGGGGTCGGCACACTTAGGCGTGTTTTGACAAGTTGAGGGCAGGTAAGAATTTTACTCTTGATGTCGTTCGTATCTAACAGGTAATGGAGCAGGTGAATGAGAGGGTTCTACTGTGCATCGTTGTCTATATAAATCCTCCATTTGAAAATAGGTCGTTGATCGTATGTTGATGATTAGATAGTACTCGTATCATGTAAGTAGGAGGGTTTGTTTTGATTTTATACGTAGACATGTTGCGATAGGATGCCACTCAGTTTTAAGTTCATGTTCTACTTCTTGGTCTGTGTAAGTTAGATCTACACCGTAAGTATGGGTGATCTCTTTGGTGGTGATGTGTATTTAATAGGTTTGCTTTCCCTATAGCATGCCGATGAAATTTACTTTGTGATAATTTTAATCATTTTTAAACCATTTTATACACAGAGAGAAACGAAAGAAAGAAAGAATGCACATAATTGAACCGTAGTTGTCAATCAGGATTACAAATTCGCATAGAGACAAATGCGCATACAAATTTGCAGGCGAAAATCAAATGTTCGTTGACCGGAAATGCAGAAACAGGAACTTTACATGATGCAATAGAGTCACAACTTGGGTTGTTGGTGGAGGCTCAAGTGAAATTCACATGAAGAACAAACTAAATACAATTTATGGAACGAACATACAATTGGACACGCAATACAATTCCCAGCGCAAGTGTTTCGTTGTAATAGAAATAGACAAAGATAAAAGCCCTGTTCGGTTGTATCTGAGAAAGAGGAATAGTTTGAAGATAATGGTATGAATTTGAAATAGTAAGTTACGTTGGAAGAGGTCGTTCGGCCAAACGACCTATAGTGACTGAAAGTTTGGAAATTAAAATATCTTGAGGTCAAGTTTTCAACTTCATGGTAAGATGTAAATAGAAGGACTGTAATTTTACCCATATATTTGTTAAATAAAGACTCAAATAACTTATTTACAATAAATAACCAAATATACAACATGTAAATGGTGATACAAGCAAAGAATAAAAGTCGGTATAATACACATATGAGAGACCACTGAAGATTTTATTATCAGTCTCTCAACTCACGTTGGAGAAAACATGTTATTTCAAAACCATAAAATCAGAACCAATTTTTACAATCACACTCAAATTTATCAGGTTATTCGATTTTGCATTACCATAAAAATTATTGGATCAAAAACAAAAAACAGTACATTCATGAATAAAAGTAACGATTACTCATAGAATACATACACACGATGAATCGAAATAACTTGAATATAACATCTAATAATCAACATTAATTAGTCTATTGGACACATAAAGTAATAGTGAATCAGTAATCAACAATCCATAACTTCTGTAAAAATAAACTTAATGATCCAAGTCAGAATGACGAGTACTCTAGGAAGTGAAGACAAGCATTGTACCAACACGATAAACCACTGTTACCGACATGACGGATGTTACATGCTAATAGAAATAGTGATGTATTTGTACAAATAAAGACGATTAAATAATTAAAAATAAACAAGGAACAGTATCGTTAATCTATAAACGTATACACAATAATTATATAGTAAACAATAAAAACAATCTACAGTAAAACTGGAAACATAGTTATTAAATATAGACAACATGAAATTTCCATGCAAAGTAACAATTTTGAAGAAGCAAGTGGGTACGAGTAGGATTCTACTGGAATCGAAATTCACCCAAACAATATGTAGACAACAAGTGATTTTATGAAGATATATCACTTTACGAAGCACGGAAACCATGAAGCTGTGAAAATCACGTATAAACTATTCATTTATCACGTAAACGAGAATCCAATATTTTCGCAACACCACTTCCCACAAATACAGAAAAATTTCGAAATCTCAATAATAACCTCAGAAATTTTGCACTTCACAATTAACATCAAACACATTAAGAAAGCGGTAAACGACACTCATATTACAATCAACTCGGACTGATTCTTAGCAAAAATCAGCTAACATAAAGAGAATAGATTGCAAACAGAGATGGCAAGGAAGGGAAATTCAGCAATCAAAGTCTAACATATAGCTACGTGTTGACAAAGGACAGGCACGAAAGGAAAACAACTGGTTCAAATTTCAAATTTGAATTTTGGAAAGGGCATCATTCAATTTCTGGACTTTAAAATACTGTAACGCGATCCAGGTTTTTAGACAGATTGGGATACTGAACCCTTCGTTGAAAAGTTCACATGGGATATACCTCAGACCTCTTGGATCTTAGATCTCAAATCACGGAAAAAAGGTCTGGAATGAGTTTTTATAAGCTCGCGGAATGAAAGCATGAGAAGGTCTTAAAATTTAAAATTCATTTTTTTTAAATAAAAAATGAAAATAGGTTCGTTATAGACTAATGGGTGAAAATAAAGGAATTGTTACTAAAGGGAAGGGAAGTTTAAGAGTGAGATTTCATTAAATCCAGAAATATACACGGGACAAGGTTAAATATCGAAAACATTTATAATTTAATGAAATTCATAAATTGTAGCAGAATAAGCAAAACCAATTATAGAAAATAAAATATATATATTTATAGGACGTGGGTCATACTGGACAATATATGTATGTAGACATGAATTACAATTTTAGATTAGAATATTTTTTTTTATATTTGTCCAGTAGGATCCACGTTCCAAACATAGCCAAAGTAAACTATTGTATTCTCCGGGACCCATCTTAGTAACCTTTTTGTCACAAAACAAATTTAACAGATTGTCAGCCTTAATTACTAAAGCTTATGCTCTGCGTGTTTTTCCATTGTTGCCACGAATACCAAAAGTGGTACCATCTAGTACGTTCCATTATTCGATGTGTACCTCATATGGTTATCCTTCTGTCGTATTCAATGCTTTGAATTAGTGCAAAATATGACGATATTTCGAACGGTAATTTCAGTGTCGAAGAAGTTTAAAATTTAAGAAAAATATGACTATGTGAACGTAGAAGTTAGTTTTTGTATCTTTTATTGAAATATTGTCATTTTTCCGTTCCGTTTACGTAATTTTAAGTAAGAAATTAAAGGGTTTGTAAAAACATTATGCAAACCTATGTCTTCATTCTGGCGATACTATCAGGCTTGTACATTTCTACTACTTATGATTGTAGTGCATTAGATAGAGATTATTTTATGGTGCTATTTTTTTCTTGAAAGATGAATCCTGAAGAAGAAAGAAGAATAAGGCAAATGATTGAAGAGTTCTCTAATTCTGATATGGTTTTGTCTGACAGTGAAAGTGGCGATGTATTGGAGTTAGCTAACGATGACTCCGCTGCAGACCCTTTGATAACATTTTCTGGTTCGGAGAGTAGCGATTGCTCTGAGAGTTGGCAAACAGTTTCTCCACAGGCATGCCCGCAACTTCCTATTTACGATTCCGAACAAGATTTGATGATTGGGTCAAGTTGTGTTCTGGGGATACTACAGTTATCAGTTATCAGAAACGATGAACACAAACAATTTTCTTTGTCCCTACGTCACGACTAAGACGCAGTATTCTATGATCCACTTATCTATGAAGACGACAAATATTGTATAAAGTCTGATGGATAAATGATGCGAATTAAAATTTCTTACACGTTATTTTACCCTCCTGTGACATCTAGTGTTATAGTAAAGACTGTTTATAAGCTTGATAAAGCACAGAAGACAGTGGAAGGAATGAAGTTTTATGAAGTTGGAACAATTTTTGCATTAATTACATTGTTAGTCGTAAAGTGTTATACTAGCTTTTGGTTTGTAGAGTAAAAAATATTGTAATTTTGAAACTTTTAGAGCCTTTTTTATCTTAACACTCTGACAAAGTCCTCTTGAAATTATTCTCTTTAAATTGATAATTAGTTTCAAGTATTGTGTTAATTGTTTAACAAGAATGTATCAACGTTTTGTTTTTCATTAGTTTCATTTTTACACTATACGTTAATTCATTATGATAGGAGCACGTAATATCTTTTTCCGTGTGCATTTTGACCAAATCTTTCATTATAGTTACGTCATGGAGAAAATTATAAGTTTATGTTTCTAATAATAATGGTGTGTTCACTGAAACAGTACAAAATGACTCACGGAAAACTCATTATTGTATTGAACAATATTTTATAACAAATAGAATTGTATTAATACATAATTACTTTGTACATTATTAACATGAATTTTATTTAAGACAATTTGTTATCCAGATACGATAATGAATGACATAGATTCTATTAGTACAGTTGGTTACAGTATAATCTCACATACTAACGTATCTTCAAGCGTAGCCATTTTGAAACGAGAAAAGTTTTGACAATTTACTCTATAGACGATAGTAAAAATTCACTCTTATCTAACTAAATATGATAAGCGTTTGTGTCTAAATATGATAACTGTGAAGTAGATTTCTTCAACAGCAGTCAATTGAACGAGGAGGGTACCATCTTTCTTTTTGCTCTGCTGAAAAGTTGTGAAAAAGCAGATACGATAGTATGAAAGATGGGCGACGATACATCTGACCAGTTGTACGTTGTAGGGTAAAAAGGTTGCGACATGTTTTGAGTGCCAAGCAGTGAAGGAAACCATATGTCCTTAAATTGGATTGCACATGCAGAAAGATTCTCAATGATTATTCTGTCGCATAGATGCTTAAAGTTTTTAATCTAAATTTCCACTGCAAAGGAAAGAGATCGATCAGAAGTAAACATGACGAGAGAGTTAAAAACAATTATTTGTAGGTAGGTTTTAAATAAATACTACCTATAAGAGTCGTTAGTTACCATGTGACGAGTTCCGGAAAATGATCTAAATAGTTTTTCATTTCTTGGTCCCTAGATCTGAAAGTCATGGACAGTTAAAAGTTTATATATATATATTTTTGAGTTCACGATAACTGCCATGATTTTGTTGAAATCTCTTGCAGACTTAGGTATAAAATATATAGGTACAAAATCGCGGCCGAGTTTGTTAACAGGCTTAAACAGCCCAAATTGCTGAATGGAATGAAAACAACAAAAATCGCTTTAACTGTTATATTATGTCAAATAGTCTACGTGTAGTTTTTCTCCGAACTGCTTTCATTTTGGGGTAGGGGTACAACTATATATCCACAGAAACTTATCCTTCAAATTTGATGCAAATTGGTTGAATAGGAGCTGAGAAATATCCCGGACAACAGATGGATATCCCTTAAAATGATACCAAAAGCTTTTAAACACCCTGTGTATTTCTTTCGATCGGTTTGAATTTTTCAGGGAAAGAACTAGGTATCCTTAAAGGCAGCCTACCAAATTTGGTGTAAATCAGTTGAATAGGGGCAGAGGAAAGTCCGGACAACGGACGAAAAGTGACAACCTTGAAAAATAGCCGAATTTCAGAAATTATTCTTTCCGTTCTGCAGCTATATCTCCTTAGTTGTCGAACGGGTTGCATAATACGAGTGACATATTTGTTCAAATTTCGGAATCTACCTCCGCCTGTAGGCCAGATCGAAATGGAAATTTTACAATTAATTAGATCTGTTATTTTAAAATAGCATTTAACCCAAGATAGCAATTTTTAGGTTTAAATCCGATCGAAACTATAACTAGAATACATGTTATTCATGCATAAACTAAAAAACAGCAATTTTGAAAATATATGTCAGATCATGCTGCTTCGTTAGTCTTAATCGTAAATATAACTAATATTTGAGCCGAATTGAATTGAATTCAGATTAAATTATAGCCGTAATTAGATAATATTTATCCATAAAGCAAACTGACGCAATTTTGAAACTATATATAGGATTATGCGTGGTAACATTAGTATCAAAGGTATTTACGTACATAACTAATATTCGAGCTAACTTTGATTCAATTCTAATGAAAAAAGTGTTTATAGTGTTATTTCACTTTACCTTTGTCAGTATTAAATTGAGCGATTGTTGAAGTGATCACGTAAATAATTTTTCACTACGAGCACACGCGCATTCTCTTTCCCTTTTTCTGGTGCGGAAGTCATATTATGAATCACTTGCAGTGGAAATACACCAATTTTCAGTCGAAAAATAAGCTATTTTTGTGAAACAGCTATTTACAATGCGTTATTTTTTAAAACCCTGTTGGATATTGTTGAGGTTATTTCTAGTAGGTTTGGAATTTTTGTAAATGTTCGTCACCTCCTCAAGCTACCTTACTTAGAATGCAGCTCATATACTGTGACTGAACCTTGGACTTTCGTTGAACGTATGGGATGAATTAAAATTTTTGAAACAGCAATACATGGAGCAGCCTACCATTGCTCTGATATACGTATTTACAGTGACAAGAAAGGGCGCAGTATACCATTGATTTTATATATTTCCAGTAAGAAAGGTACTTAATCCAACAATAAAATATTTATGTTTTCTTCGTTATAACAACAATAGATAATAAAATTCGCTCTATTTCAATTTGTACAAATATAGACAACGTTTAATTTGAATTTTATTTATGGCTTTTAGGCATCTAAGGCTCAGGCTGGGATAGGGGAGAGGAAATAAATTGGGAAGGTGTCGGCCATGGCCTATGTTGAAGGTGCCATCCCGACATTTGCCTGGTGTGACTGAGGAAACAACTGGGGAAACCACAGTCAAGATTGTCGGCCGCTGGGTTCTACCCATGACCTCTCCAATGGAACGCCAACGCTCTGCCCCTGAGCTACAGCGGCAATCTAGACAACGTTTAACTTTGGAATAACTGTTGATGGACACGAATGGGTCATACCTTGTTTCATTATACTTCCATCACACTAACTGGAAATCACCACTAAACTCTAAATAATGTTATGTATAGTTGATACATTGCATACAAATTAATTTGCTGTTGCATGTATTTTTTAGGCCTTTAGAAAACTTTTGACTCAGATCGTATGGATGATTATGCGTGAATTGATAGAATGAACCAAGGGGGAGATCACCGAGAAAATCCAAACACAATGTGTTTGTCCACCATAAAGCTCACATGGCATGCTCCAAAGTGAACCGGATACATGAGGTAAGGGCTCTAACACTGAACCACCACGGACCCACTTAAATTACAAATTCGATAATTATATGCCATTTTTTCAGCTGTTTAGCTGAGGAACCTTGCGGCTATTATTTTGCACTTGACGAAGAGATATTAGGACATTTAAATTATAATAAAACTGGAAATATAGAGTGGCTCTTCTATTCATAAGCCATCTATTCCATTCAGAGTCCCTCATCAAAATAAAATATCGATCCCTTTTTTTATTGACCCTTTTTTACAAATATGTCTCTAAACAACCCAGATGACGGAACTTATATTAAGGTTCGTATTTCATAGAGCCGGAAGTATCTTACTTAATTCACAACTTTTACAAAGAAAAGTCAATTGTTACTTTATCGTGAGAAGCATAAATATTTATTAGAAATCAGAAAAACCGTTGACTCTTTTAATAGAAAAGTCTGATGCATGATATCAGTGCCCAGGACACGAATATGTATTAATTCCAAGACTCCTAATTTTGTTTTGTCACCGTAGAGAGGTAGAATTTAATCCACAGTGGCGGTCCGCAAACATCCATTTTCCTCAACATTTGAGCTAGAGATACAAAATTTGGCATAAAGATGTATTATCAGTAGTTTAAGAAAATATTACTTTTTGGAAAAGTCGCTATCTTGGATTTAAAGTGGCTGCCCAAACAGCATTTCCCACACTGTTCGAGCTAGAGAAATAAAATTTGGAAAGATGTACCATCACGAGTAGGTCACGACAATATAAGAAAACGTTTTAAAAAGTCATCATTTTTCATCCAAAATGGTCCCCCCAAAACATATTTTCCAAACCAATAATGTTACAGAAACGAAATTTTGTATGATAATCTACCATTACGAGAAGTTACAATACATGGACAAACTTCCCCTACGGGGCGCACCTCTGGAGGTGTTTGAGGGCAGATCAGCACCACTGAGGCACAGTCAATTCCCTGGAGAGTCTTGTTACGACAAAGGGGCGCAGCCCAGAAATCCCGCAAATTTGGGGGAGCAGCCCGCCACGAGGGTCTGGGACAGCGCCCCCAACAAATCGAAGCTAATCATTATATGAAAAATTAAATAATGCCCTGTAAAGCGTATGGATGTGATATGGATATTATTATCTGAAATTGCTATCAAATGTCTTATATCAACATGCACGGCAGTGCATGAGCCAAGTTCTTCACGTCAGAAAACGTCAGCACTGCCAGAAGCATGTTATACAGGAACAAGAGTTTATGGCAAAATCGACGATTTGGGAGCCCCGTAAGAAAAAATATGTTAAATATAGGAATATGAGCTTTTGCCGTTAAGGAGATATGGTAAATATATGCAGATGTACAAAATTTCATATTCGTATCTCAAACCATGTTCTAGTTGTGGACCCCTGAAATTGCACATTTTAGGCTAACTGACTCACTCACTCACTGACTCACTCATCATATTGTTTAGGGTGTTTGGAGTAAGCTAGAAACATGAAATTTGGTATGAAGGTACAGGATGATAAGTAGATAAAGGAAAAATTCCGACATTTTGAAAAGGATGCAATCTTGGATTAAAAATGGACGCCAAACCTAAAATTTCAAAGAATACACAGCCTAAACGACTAAAGATAGAACAGTGAAATTTGGTACGAAACTACATCATTGATAGCAAATTAAGAAAACTTTTTAAAAATTTGCAAAAGTCGCCATTTTGGATTCAAAATGGCCGCCAAACCTAAAATTTTAAAGAATACACAGCCTAAACGGCTGCAGTTAGAGTAATGAAATTTAGTTTGACAGTACAACATTATTAGTAGATTATGAAAATATTACAAAATATCTCTAAAGACGCCATCTTGGATCCAAAATGTCGGGCGTCATGAATCCATTTTCCAACTGCTTGAGCCAGAGATACGAAATTTGGCATAATGATGTATTATCAAGAGTAGCTTAGGAAAACATAACAACGTTTTAAAAAATTCACAATCTTTGATTCAAAATGGCAGCTGAAATACAATTTTTCACATCGTTTGAGATAGAGAAATGAAATTTGGTATGACAGTGTATCATCACGAGTATGTCACGAAAATATAAGAAAATGTTAAAAATGTGTCCATCTTTTATCCAAAATGCCCGCCTAAGCCCCACTTTATAACGACTGAAGCTAGAGAAACGAAATTTGGTATGAAGGTGTACCATTAAGAATATTAATAATTCTGTGGTTAGAATAAATTCGGCTCGTCTCCACTACTAGGGTACAGTTCCCAGCTGGAGCCTGATTGCGATAAAGAAGTGCGCCCCAGCGAGGCCATCTTGGAATTATGGGGGCAGCGCCCCAATGAGGCGAAGCGAGTATATACGTTACACAAGTGTAAAAATCTGCGAAATACGAGCAAGAGCACCAGGGGTGCAAACTGTCCAGTCAACTCCTTCAACCTTAAAAAGTGGTGAAATGGAATATGGATGAGCCTAGTTCCTCGCGCCAACTTCCAATACTCCCGCGTGTCCCACCAAGTTTTACTCGTCACAAACGTTAGCACTGCCAGGAGCATGTTATACAGGCAGAATGTGGAAGTTTCCCCATTCGGACGCAGCGCTCTGGAGTATGAGGGAATATCTGCATCATGTGGCGCAGTGCACTGCAGATTCTGGTTGTGATAAAAAGACGCAGTTCCTCCAAACTCCTCAAGTTCGATGCGCGGCCTGCCGTGGGATTCTTGGCGCAGCGACGCGAGCGAATCGAGGGGAGTATCAACACGTACGGCA
>JAGDQP010001363.1:100754-125145 GCA_022664845.1 Lepisma saccharinum | reverse complement strand
AACCTGTTTCGACAATCACAGTCCGCCGCGAATTACATGACATGAACTTACGGGGTCGTGTTGCACGGGCCAAACCTCTCATCAGGGACCAGAACGCTTTAGCACGCCGCAAATGGTGCCGCGACCATGCAACTTGGACCGTTGACGACTGGAAACGTGTGGTATGGTCGGATGAGTCACCATTCACCCTATTCCAAACCACGGGCCGTGTTTATGTGTGGAGAACGCCCAAAGAAGCGTATGATCTGCAGTGTCTCCGCCCAACTGTGAAACATGGCGGCGGCACGGTGATGCTGTGGGCCGCAATATCATGGTTTTCATTGGGTCCTGTGGTCACACTTCGCGGACGCATCACTGCCAACGATTATGTCGCAATTTTAGGAGACCACTTGCATCCTATGGTCCGGATGTTGTTCCCGGACAATGATGCCATATTCCAGGATGATAATGCACCCATTCACACAGCTGGAGTTGTTGCAGCGTGGTTTGAGGAACATCGGGATGAAGTTCAACACCTCCCCTGGCCCGCCCAATCCCCAGATCTCAACATAATTGAACATCTGTGGTCCATCTTGGAAACACGACTCCGGCGACGATTTCCACCTCCATCCTCTCTCACAGAACTGGCCGATGCCCTGCACGAGGAATGGTGTAATATTCCACTTGCTACCATTCACGACCTCTATGCCTCCATCCCACGTCGCATCAAGGCTGTTCTGAAGGCGAAAGGTGGCCCGACACCATATTAATCTGGTAAGTTGCACTTTCGTTCAGGTGTTTCCATTATTCTGATAAGCATCTGTATATTGTCGTGACCTATTTGTGATGGTACAACTTCAAGTAAAATTTCATTTATCCAGCTCAAACGGGGTGCAAAATGGGATTTTGGGCGGTCATTTTGGATCCAAGATGGTGATTGAATTGATTTTAAGGCCTTTAGGCAACTATGGCTCAGGCCGTATGGATGGTGATGGGATGAATTGGTGGAATGAAGAAAGTGGGAGGAGACGGGAGCACCCCGAGAAAACCCAAGCACACGGTGTTTGTCCACCACAAAGCCCACATAGCATGAGCAGGGATCCAAGATGGCGACTGTTCCCAAATGTTGTAATATTTCCCTAAACTACTCGTCATAATGCACCTTTATGCCAAATTTCGTATCTAGCTCAAATGGTGTGGAAAATGTTTTTTTAGGTTCGCCATTTTGGATCCAAGATGGCGTCTTTGAACTCATTAGGTAACATTTTCGTAATCAAAAGGTGATGTACCTTTATGCCAAATTTGATTTCAATAGCCCCAGCGGTTTAGGCTGTGTATTCTATACAAC
Organism: Lepisma saccharinum; assembly: GCA_022664845.1. NCBI lineage: Eukaryota > Metazoa > Arthropoda > Insecta > Zygentoma > Lepismatidae > Lepisma > Lepisma saccharinum. Next base: position 123,818 of record JAGDQP010001363.1, on the reverse strand, counting down.
AATGGGTTCGGCGGCCATTTTGGATCCAAGATGGCGACCGATTTTGCTCATTAACGAACTTAACCGAGCTATTAAGCCTAGAAACAACATATAAAAATTTGGTTCAAATATCTTCAAAATTATGGCCGTTAGCGTGTTAATATATAAATATATACTTTCATATCGTATCGATCTCAATAGGTATATTTTTCTTCGAAATCTACCTAAAATGATAGAATACAGAGTTTAGTAATAAATAAAAAATAAACAGCCATACCCCATCCAAGGTGAAAAGTGAAGCCAAGCTTAGATTGTTAGCAGATACTCAGTCTAATTACTGTGATATGGTGGTGTATTTCAGATTAAAAATGTTGAGCACTTTTCATAAATTCAGAAAATGTACGTAAATATCATATAAAGGTCATTATTTTCATATTTGGAAAGTTACCAGACTTCATTTTTGCCTTATCCGGCTATTTGGTAGGGAACACTTCATAATTAAAAAAAGTTTTGTTTCATTTGTTGTTCATTCCATTCTATGCACCGGTACAAATATGTGCTATAAAATGCGGTACCTGGAAATTTCTGAGTAGGGACGTGAAAAAAGTTAAGGAATTTGATTTTGGCAAATGAGTGGGAACCCTGCGTGATGCGCATCAGCATTTTATCGCCATTTCTTGATTCCTATAATAATCTGGTAGAAATTTGCATAATGTATACAATTGAATCGGTAGTTGGAAGGAAATAAACGCCAAAACTGAAAAAGCAGTGTTTTTTCGTGAAACGTTGCTTATCGAATAGATAACGCCAGTTCGAAGTAAGGAATTGTTTATACAATACACAATTTATTCCTTGCCTCTGACATTTATTCTATTCATTGAGACACTTTTAGTACTGAAAAACTACTTCCCCCGTTTTGGCGTTTATTTCCTTCTTCCAACTACGGATTCAATTAAGTTCAGCAAAACTTCCGTCAACTTGGTTGGTTTCTTTCTGCAAGTTTTAAATGATATGAGTTTGCCTTTTGTTTTCAAAATCAATGCAGAAGTTTGCCTTAACATGGCTTGAGATTTGAAGTATCGACTAAACCCTATTATGGTATGTAGATTTGTAACTGGCAGACCATATATATTTTTTATAAGATGGTAGAGAAAAGGTACTTGCGTCAAAAGATGCAAAGACAGGTGTGTGTATCCACACTAGGCTTGGGAAAAATATGTTCTTTTTAAAAAAGAATAAAACATGTTTAAAACGTATCTTTTGTTTCAGACAAGTTTTTTTATAGACTGCAAAAAACGCGTTTAGAACGTTCTAAACATTTTCTTAAAAATTAAAAAAGATGGCAGAGGTTATGACCGGAACACTCTGTGCAGTAGCCTCTATAACGTTTCAATCGCGCTTTCGATCTATTCATAAACACTTTCTATTTTACCAAATTTGATGAATTTATTAAAATTCAATGACAAGGCTAGTTATTATATAATAGGTAAAGGTATATCCGGTGCAATGCGCACGCGCCGTGAACGGTGCATGGGGAATGTGGAAGTAGTGGTCCACATATTCTCGACCAACGGCACGAAGTGAGATGAGGTGAGGTGATCAGTCCCTGCTTTTACCTCCCAAAGTGCCCAGACTGAGTATACCTCAGCGCTAGGCATGGGAACACTGAAGGAGAATTCTCCAGTGTCCTGACCAGGATTTCACTTGAAATGAATTCTCATTCGGGCAACAAGGCCTATTTCCTTTTTACAAGTCTGCATTTGCCTTTTACCGTTTCATTATTTGCGGAAGGATTAACTTTAATAAGGTGTGTCCAGATTAATAGTTTTTTTCTTCTTGTGCACCCGTTGATAATGAGTCAAAAAACGAACAGCAAAGAAGCAAAGTAAGTTCTACCACCCGACATAAATTGTAAGGGAGCCACGTGCACCCTCCTGATCCATCGGGACCAATTTTTTCTTATTTTTTAGGGTCTAAATAAAATTTATAGCAATGTTCCCCAAAAATAAAATTGACCTTTTACCAAATTGGCGGGTATTTTGGGTGGAAAATTTGTCAAAGACTTATTTTATTTTGCTTCTCTTTTCAAAAAGTACTTGAGTTTAGAGAAAAATGTTTAAACTTCAAAATCGGCACTGTGTTAATGCTTTGGTCCACAGAAATGATAAATATACGATAAACGCCCCCCAAAATTGGGAGTCTGAACGCCCCTACAAGGGGAATAGCAAAATGGCAACTTTCGAAGCTTCAATTTTCCTATTTACCATGTCCGGACTCCCAATTTTGGGAGGCGTTTATCGTAAAAACCCCGAATCCCTATAAAATAGCTTGCATGAAGTATCAAATGAAAGGAACATCAATAAGTTATTTTCTTCACAAAGAGAATTTAAGGATAGCAAACATTAAACTGCTTAAAAACTAGGAAAGAAAACCCACACCTTGAGACAAAAAATTAAAAATCTACTTCGTTACTTATTTTGGCCTAAGGAAATGGTAATTATAACCCTCCCTCAAAATGGGGGACCTGGAGGCCAAAAAAGAGGCCCTGAGAAATGAAGATTTTCTTAAGTGTGTCATATTATGGGGCATAAAATGAAAGTATTTTTCCGACTGAGTGCGAATATGATTTATGTTTTCAGAAAAGGATTTTGGGGGGATTCCAAATTTATACTAAAATTAAACTGCTAAAATAAAAAATGGCGTCCATTTTTTACTATAAATTTGGAATCCCTAAAATCTTTTTCTAATAAGGTAATTCATATTCTGTCGAAAATCCACTCATTTTTGATACCCCATATGACCTACTCATAAACTTCATCTTCCAGGTCTCGAGGTTCCCCACCTCTTCTTCAGGCCAAAAGGTTCCCAATTTTTAGGAGCCGTTACTGCAAATTACCATTTTTGGGGCCAAAAACAAGTAAGGCAACCTAAGAGCTATTTTCTTTTACATAATTTTTAAAAAAATATACACATTTTCGATTGAAAATGCCCTCAATTTTGGTTATACGCAGTTTCATTTTTGTGGAAACTTATAATTTTCGAATCCTTAATTTTTCTGAAGAATATAATTCAAATTTATATTACGTAGGAGCCTACAGAATCTACTTTATACATTTTTCTCAGGCTCCCAATTTTTGGGGGATTTTATCGTATAACTACAATTTCTTTAGGTGAACAGACTGTGCCAGTTTTGAAGATTTTTTTTTTTTTTAATAGAAAATCGTCTTTCACTAATTCTCGATCAGAAATGACCGCCAGTCAGGTCTTCTTTTCTGAGAACATCGCTCTAAATTTTATTTATACCGTCAAGAATGATATAACGGTACGTTGGGGCTCATGGAATTGTGAAAAATATTATTTTGACCAAAATTGACCGCCATTATGATCTAAAACCAGTTTTTTTTTTTGGAACATCGATATAAATTGGTCTTGATGGAATGGGGTGGTCACGTGCTCCCCGACTAAAACTCCAAGCACCGAATAATAAATGATTATAAAATTTGCACTGTTACTCACTACTGTCCCTTTCCTCATGAACATAGGCTTGCGGTGCCATTATACTGATAATTTTGGAAACTAGCTTTCACACGGGGCAAACTGCATATGTTTTATTGGCAAATATAAACCTAAAATAATACTCTCGTACTCTTAAAAATAATGTTTTTTTTTCTTTCAAAAAATGTTTTAAACACGGCTTAAAAAAATATTTTAAAAAATCGCCTCTGTTTTAAACATTCCAACCCTGACACACGAAAAGCGGCAACGTTTCACAAAAGCGTTTTCACATGATAGGGGAGAAAATGGACAGAGAGAACTAGTGGTAAGGCTTCGCCATGTTGCCAGATGATTTTTAGCGACATTTTTTCTACCTCTCTTTACCATCTTATTTATATAAGGAAAGTGGGGAAAAGTTAGAGGCAAATGTGTGTACAACAAATGAGTTAGTTGCACTTTTAACGCTGAAACTTCAAGTAACTTCCATGATATGATGCGTAAATATTGAATGTTAAATATTCACCAAAGTGTAACAAACTTGTTTTTTGGCTCAATGAACGACTATTTAGATTATGCAAAGTAAACAAAAAAGGAAAAAGTACGTTTGTGTACACTGCCAGGCATTGTCGACTGCCTTGAGGATATGTATCCCTCTTTCATAGTGCTCACTAATTACCGTTTTCACCTTACGCTTTTTAGAAGATAGAAGAAATTAATAAACATTTGACTCTCTCGGTGTCAATACGTTCAACCGTAACAATATAGAATACAGAAAATAGCTATTAGTAATACTTTGACAAGATCATATTCGAATTATAATGCAGTAGCTCAAAACACTTTTTTCCACATGAAAGAGCGCGAATGTCTCACTTTTTCCCAGTTGAATGCCCACTCACGGCTCTAGGATATCACACTATAAGGGTTGATTCCATATTCGTACTTTCCAGGTAATTTGATGGATGGCATTACCCACCTGGACACGATTCCCCCACCTGTATATTAACTTAAATGCTTTGTAGTTGTGTGAAAGATTCAACTATGTCATTGTTTGTTTCTCGCAACAATTGACAACGGAGTGTTTTTTTTTTTTTTTTGTTAACGAGATAACTAAGTTCAGATTTTCATACGGATGACGCAGCGGGGAAAACATGAGAAAATAAAAATCACACCTATCGTGTGTACCAGGCAACCTCACTATGAAAATGAACTAAAAACTGGACTACTGCCTTCTGCGGTCCCATGGCTAAAAGGAAAAAGTTCAGGATAGGAACATAACCTTGGGACCGCAGAAGGCAGTAGTGTGATTTTTATTTTATGAGTTCAGACTTATAAAAACAAAGAAAATAAAGAAGACGAACAAATTACATATATAATGGTAAAACAGGTAGAAAAAAGATACATGGTCATTCTTGACACAGGTGTACACTAACATCACAAACACAATAGAAAAGCACTACGTTTCGCAAAAGCGTTTTCAACTGGTAGGAGAGAAAATGGGTAGAGCGGTCAGGTGCTAAGGAAACGCCATATTGTCAACCGTAGAAAAAAACACGAAGGTGGCGGGAAAACAGCAACAAAGAAAAAAGTCGAAAGTAACTGAGGACAGAATGACAGGAACACACAAAGGACAAAGAAATGGTATGGTGACCACATGGTCGGAACAAAGGAACCCCAACGCGGGAATACATAAAATGGTAACACAGGTATAAAAAAAAAAATGATACACGGCAGATTCTTGAGACAGGTGTACACTAACATCACAAAACAATAGAAAAGCAATATGGCGTTACCTTAACACCAGTTCAGCACCTGTCCGCTCTGCCCATTTTCTCTCCTACCAGTTGAAAACACTCTGCTTTTCTATTGTTTGTTATATTAATGTATACCTGTCTCAAGAATCTACTATATAAGTTTTTTTTCTACCTGTTTTATCATTATATATATATATGAAAACTTTCATAAAGCAGCATCTGCGATAGTGTGCTCTTTCCACCTTGCCATCCAGTCTTCTCTTTCCCCCGAGGATGGTCTCGGAGAAGGCGAAAATATGTTAAGAAGATGGCACTTGGTTAATCCTCACTTTACGGATACTGAAATTAACATGCACTCATAACCTTTTCACGCCGAATGGCTCAAGGGCTGAGCCAGCACAGCTCCTAATTAACCTAGAGGGATGATTTAGGTGTCAATCTCTTCAGGAAAAATGAAGCTTTCCAACGATGTGTATTGGGGGGTCCGCGGCGGAGGGGCAACGTTGGGCGTTCCCTCTTCCCCCTCAGCTTTTGGGGGGCAACTTCTCCCCCAAAGGAGCTACAAGAGATAAATGAATATACTCAACTATACTGGAAGCGACCTTATCTTGACAGCCGAGATACGCTGCTTCAATTCGGACCCCTCCGCTCACATTAGGTAGTTCCTCACGTTACAAACCGAAAACATGACTTAAAAGATCTTTTCAAACAGGCAAATGAGTGTAAATATTTAAAAACGTCAATACAGTAACAATATTTAAAATAGATGCTAGTATATTTCATAGCAACGGTTATAAGAGTGATGTCACGGATACCTACCTGGAAAGAGAGGAGGAAAGAAACGGATGAATAGCGGGGAACTTGAGATGCGAGTCTCTTGCAAGTGTTGCCAGCGTTGCAACTTGCAAGATTGTAAACTTGAAAGTCTCATGTCAAACACAAAAGAGCAGTAAAATAATTTGAATGATCAAATAAATACAACAGTTGTTTATTGCATTCCAAAAATGCCGAGTCATGAGTAACATATCAAAAACATATCAAGGTCAAAGAGAGAAGGATTTCAAATAAGGGGTGTGCTCCAAATAGTTTAACAAGGGGCTAGCTAGTAAGTCCTTTCGACGTCATATATATACACGTCGTTGTGGCGCATAAGAATACAATACAGTGAACATATTATTCGTGGTAATGTTATTGCATAGCGATATGTGAATATGTCAATAATGGAAACTATGTGAAAAATATAACGACTGCTATAGGACGTGTTCAAATTAGAATATTACGTTAATTTTTTCCTCGCCAGCATTTTAACAAAGAGTTTGCTATTTAAGAAAGGGCTCGCCCAAGCCCCCTCCATCACACCCCTGTTCGAAATGGCAAACTGCAGAAGCCACTGGAAAACTTAAAAAGTACCAAGAGCATTCCCATTCACCGGATCAGGACGTAAGAATAACTAAAATTGCGTATATTTTCTCCTAAAGGAGACATTTGATTTCTTGAAACAATCGGAAATTAATTATAGTTGAAAAAATCGGAAATTAATGATATGAACAAAACATACTCACAGGGTAAAAAAAAAAAAGGTGATAATTTATAATATTCCTGTTAATTTTTTTATCAATAATCAAAACTTACTACTACGTGTACTGGCTTGTTATGGCATTGCCACACAGATTATTGGAAAAAGATATATTCAGAAATTTGAAGAAATTATGAAAAAAGAAAGGAAAAAAACGGAGCTCTCGCGTAACTTCTGTAAAATTTGTGGAGACACCAACACTGATTGTCGTCTGCGCGCGTGTATTTGTGAGTGAGTGCGTGTGTGTGTGTGTGGTGAATGGCAAGTGTTCAGCGCGAAATTGAAAATAAGAATGAATCGGTATTATTATTACCTTATCGGTTGTTTTGTGCGAGCAAAAGCAGTGTCCATGCTCTCGGTTTTAATTTCAGGATTGTAGATGATCAAGTACAAATTGTCAATATTTATTCGCATGATGGTGCTTTCATCATTAACGTTTAAAGTCAATCAAAAATGTGTTTGGTTGGGGCGAGCAACAGAAAATGAGCGGGAAATCCCCGCCCAGTGCCTGCCAGCTGAGCCAATCTAGCACTCTTTGAGTGAAAACAACCATGCAGACGATGCAAACCACAAGCACATACACACTTCGTGACGTGTGAAAAAGGGTTCGCAAGCCAACGTGTAGTACTCCGCTTGTGACTCGGCTATCAAGTTAAGGTTGCGATCAGTATAGTGATACCCTATATATGACCATTAGACTTGGGGGGGGGGGGGTATGAATTTACCCATTTTTCAATGTATATTTCCTTATAAGAGAAAACCACATATTTAAAATTTGTGGGACGCTGGCAACACTGTTATCTGCCTTACGCCAAAAAATTATTGTCACATCTATGCCAGACATTGGGTAAAAAAAAAATGAAGGGCGAAGGTACATTAATAGCAAGAGAGATAAAAATTCGAAACGTGGTACCTACGAGAATCACCCTGTATATATTTTTCGATGGACTACCATGACGTTGGAAAGCTTATGGGACACAGATTCCAACAAGGTAACTTTTGTGCTCACCGTGCCCAACCCGTAAAAGAAGAACAAGAAGGAAGTAAAACAATTGGGGAAAAAAATATAAATGCGCCTCCTTTACTTATTGAAGAAAAGTTCACATTTTAATTTTAGAAATACTCGAAATAATAATAATAACTCGTTCCGCACTCGATGAAGACTGATATTGTTCTGAAGCATTAGTTATGACTGCGACAGTCATGATTTGAGGCAAGAAACAAAAACATCTTTTTTCGGGTGCACGTGGTGCTTATTTCGGGCGAGAGAATTCAAATAGCACGTATTTCTGATGTATGAGAAATGTGTTTATGTATCGAGATAAGAACCACAAAACTAGCCACAAACAATAAATGTTGCCTTCTAACGATAGGCTACAAAAGCAGCTGAGTTCAAGGTCATTACTACTTCCTGGCCCTTTAAACATTATACGGCCGGTAGTACATATACGATCGTTGGATTAAGCGTTATTGCAGTGGCTATCTTATATGTACTTTCGTCGGGGTCGAAGTTAAAGATTTTTTTTTTTTTCAAAACTAGAATTAGAAAAGTAAGTACATTATTTATTTAACAAACTTATTAAATCGTTAATAATTCAAGTACAACGTACAAGACCGTCTTTCTAGTTTGCCCTCCACATGGAAACATAACTCCAACAATAGCTGCTTAGCAACAACAAACACGTCTCATAATGAGCCCAAGTAAGTTTCTTGTGTCGTGAAGGACAAATTCTAGTTTTAAAGTTAATTCAGCCTGTACAGTGGTGGTGTTACCGAAACGTCACTATCCAGCAACGATTGTAATAAAATAAAAAAAAAAAAACAGTATAATTTTAGAGATTTTCATTCAACTGTCATACATTAGAAATCTCTTCTGATTTTGCTATTTGCTTTTTCGGTTGTTCTGTTGAAGATGAGTCATTGCTTGACAAAGTTCTGCTTCGTTTGCCTTGGTTTTTCACACTCTTCTCGTTTACCTTCTCGGCATGGACGCTGAAAATGTGAAAATAAGAAAAAAATAATTACAATTTACATTTTAAATATGTATTCCGATCATGGAAAAGACCATTAACTCTTTAATATGAATTCATGTGTACATAATTCGCGTCAAATTTTTCCTTGTGTCCCCAGAATGAATTACAATTTACCATTGATAGTACGTTTCTCTGAGAACTTCCATTTACTAGTTTTGTGATTCAAAACATTTTTGACTTTCTTCATGAACAATTATGCCCTAAATAAAATATTTAAGGAGTATTCCATATCAAAGTAAATAAACAAAGAACAAAATTTTAAGCAAGTTTTACAGGTGTATATGTTCAGGACGTGTTTCATTTAATATACAACAAGGTTCAAAGAAAGCTAAATAAAATAGAATTCCCCAATAAATCAAAATATGTTTGTTTAACATTAAAACGTGTTGTTAAAAGGTGAATAGATCTTATAAAACAAAAATTTGGTGTTATTGTGCTGCCAACCGGGTATAAAGTTATATATATTTTTATTGGTTTATCGCATATTTGATATTCAACCATAAACATACTATTTGAAGTACAGAATGCAGTTTTGCAAACCACGGGGTTAAATATCCTAAATAAATATCTGGTGTAGTAAAAAGTAATCCATTATTTTGCCAATAGATGGCTTCAGTGATCTGTATCTCGCGTTGTATAAGTCCGATCGGGTTCAACGAGATGGCGTTCAAACGATGAGATTGCGTACTACAAACACTGTTCAGATAGTTGTGATGAGTTGACTCAGTGTTGTGTGAGCGCGCGTCAAAATGGACACTAGCAAAGAGAAAATACGCTATATTTTACAGTTTTTCTTCGATAAAGGCGAAAACGCAAGCCAGGCGGCTGCAAATGTGAATAGTGTTTATGGTCCTGATACTGTAACAGCCAATCACGCGCAATTTTGGTTTCGTCGATTCCGTTCCGGTAATTTTGACGTCAAAGATGTACCACGCACTGGAAGGCCAAGTGTCGAAAATGTCGATAAAATCATGGACATTGTCGCGTCCGACCGTCATGTAAGCACTGTTTCGATTGCCCAAGAGCTAAACATTGCACAAAAAACCGTGTGGAACCATTTGCATAAGGCTGGATACACAAAGAAGCTTGATGTATGGGTGCCACACGAGTTAACGCAAAAAAACCTCATGGACCGAATTTCCATCTGCGAATCGCTGCTGAATCGCAACAAAAGCGACCCATTTCTGAAGCGGTTGGTGACTGGTGATGAAAAGTGGATCACTTACGACAACGTCACGCGAAAACGGTCGTGGTCGAAGCGCGGTGCGCCGGCGCAAACGGTGCCCAAGCCAGGATTGACGGCCAGGAAGGTTTTGCTGTGTGTTTGGTGGGATTGGCAGGGAATTATCTACTATGAGCTGCTCCCCTACGGCCAAACCCTTAACTCGGAACTATACTGTCAACAATTGGACCGTCTGAAGGTAGCAATCGCCCAGAAGCGGCCAGCTTTGGCCAATAGGAGAGGCATTGTGTTCCACCAGGACAACGCCAGGCCACACACATCGATAGTGACTCGCCAGAAGCTCCGGGAGCTTAGTTGGGAGGTTCTTATGCATTCACCTTATAGTCCGGACCTGGCACCGAGTGATTACCATCTGTTCTTGTCCATGGCGAACACGTTTGCTGGTGAAAAATTCGCGTCAAGAGAGGCTTGTGAACATCGACTGTCTCAATTTTTTACCAATAGGGACAAGGGCATCGTGATATTACCTTCCAAATGGCAACACGTTATCGAACGAAACGGCGCATATGTGACCTAAATCGGATCATTCTAACTATGGTAAGTCAAGCCTTCAATGTCATGCAAAAATAATGGATTACTTTTTACTACACCAGATACTTATTTGACACTTGTCTACCTTGAAATTCGCTCATTTCCGCTTAGTAAATATTGGGACACAATTTATGTGGTGATTTAATACTGAAACACATTTCTTTTTTAACTCAATTAAGAATGCATATTCTAACGTTTCTTTCTGGACCCCAAATATCAAATGTTCACTGGAAAAAAAAAATGTCCATCAATATTTTTACATAAAACTGGTAACGGAATCAACAGATTTATTTTTAGATTTTCTTTATTGTTTTAAAATCAACAATGGTGACCGAAAACACACCTTCGTACTCTGTCGTGTGATTAAGAAAGTTACAGGGTGTCTACAGTATTCACTCAAGCAAAACTCTTCACTTTTGCATGCAACAAAAAATGAATCGTTGGGACTAGCTAGGGAACCCAGGATTACCACATCCGAACTCACAATATCAACCATGCTTCAAATGTGTGAGAAGATTTTTCTGCATATTTGGGAAAATGGGAAATGTACTATTACAAAAATAATAATGAACACTTTTTAGACACTTTTCTTAAACAATTCGTACAAAAAAGTAAAAAAAAAAAGAAGAAAAAAGTTTATGTATGATTAAAAAGAAAAGCATGCGGGCGCTCTCATATACAGTTACTTTACAAATTTTTCAATTCGCGCGCCACATGCTTTTCTTTTTAATCATGCATAAACTAAATTATTATCATTATTTTACTTTTTAGTACGAATTGTTTAAGAAAGGTATGTCTTTAAAAATTGTTTTTAATTTTTTATTTTTCAGTTTCTTCAGTGTTCGAATACTTTTTCTCAAGCTAATGATTTGTGACCCAATCCTAAAGTGATCTGCAACCGTCAAACTCTTCATAGTTGCAGGCCAGAACTTATGGTCCGTATTATAAAAAATAAAATAAAATCTGCTTTTAAAATTTATAAATATATAAAAATATATGAAAGTAACAATCGAATATTGTCACGCGACTTACGTCGCTGTGTAAAATTTCATCGCTGTATGATCTCGACGTTGCAAGATTTTAAGGACACCACCAACGATTGTGAACTAAAGCAGAGAATGTAAAATAGCTGAAAATTACAAGGTTATTCCGACTGAATTGATGACTAATGACTTAATTTTATTACTTTTTCCTCTAGACTTTCATGGCCTGGCCTGTATTACAAGTTGCGGGAATTGTTTAGCCGAAGAAAAATTTTGGTATAGATAGAGAAACAAATACATTTCCTGAATACTCTAATAAATATGATCCTGGAGTGATTTTCTTTGACAAATACAATTCTCAATATAGAATGCCATTTAGAAGCTAAGAAAATCTATACCGATTATCATCTACGAGCATTTTCCTTTCGGAATGCATGTGCTAAGTTAAGTAACCTTTAGCAGTGTTAAGAAGCTCTTTTGCAACGCTCGATTCCAAAGACCTCGGTTAGACCATGGTTTAGGTTACGCTGGTGCATTTGCTCGCTTAACTGATGCTTAAGCCTAACTTACAAAGGATACTCGCCAGGTGTCAGAGCCCAATTTTGATGAAAATCCGTATGTAGGTACAGTGCCTAGGTAAACCTTCACAGCCAAACTTATAGGTGATGTCGTCAACAAATAACGACAGCGGAACACGAGAAAGATGGAACGTAGAGTAAATCGAATACAGAGTACGAAAAACGCCTTTTCCTTTTATAAATATTTTGGAGAGAGGACAGTAAAAAGGGAAACAGGTACAATTTATTAAAAGTATTGAAACGAAATTAAAGGTAAAAACAGCCCTTCAAACAATACACAAATTATGAACAATTCCATTTAAAAACAAGTGACGCTATTTGCAAAGGAAACACATATTGTCTTTAATAATTACATCAGAAAGATTTCCAACAAAACCACGGGAATTCAGGTTCATTATGATTCTAGTCAAACAGAAAACGACAACGAAAAATAAAGAAAATAACGTAAGAACTTTTCGTAAAACGTGTCTCCCACAAGGTTAGAACAGTAACAGTTTCCCAAAGCAAAATAGAGTCAAAAAAGAAACAGTTAAGGATTTTGACATTCCAAGTTGTTGACAGAAACTATGAACCCATGCATGCCCTTGCTTCACAAGAAGATTCAGTGTTACTCCTTCCTAAATTCCTTTCTATCCATCTCTAGGAACTCAAGGATTTTCTGAGTTACAGCACAACAAAATCCCATTATCATCTATAGCCCATCCTGAGAAGGACATAAAATTCGAATTCAATAAAAACTAACTACTTAATGAATCTTGAGGTCAGTCTTATATCTCGTCAAACAGTCATTATCAAATCCGAACGTTAACTTACAAGTTACGCTTATGTGTTAGAAAGTGATCATAGTAGAATTTTACCTAAGTTAATGTTGAACTTCATAAAACCAGAACATTCGCGTTTCTCCAATGAACTTTACAATAACCACGAACTTTAGTATATTTGTGTGCTATAGGAAATCTAGAAGAAAACGAAGAAAGTGCTAGTATTATTGACAGTATTACGGAACGTTTATTTTCCTACGCAATTTTTGTGAAGATAAAGAATTCTTCAATGAACATAAGAAAAGGTATATGTGTATCAGGGCATGATTATCAAATATCAAGTCAATTATTGCTCAAAATCACTCTCAATTCCGATCGACAAATGGAAAGATTATTAGCTATGAAAGTAATTCATTTAATCAAATAAAATAGTAAAATGTCAGTTCATATTTCAATGTCTTATATCAGGATGCTCTCTCATAGTTATTAAGTAGTTAGGCCTTTTAGGAGTAATTCAATGTTGTTTCTTCTGGGAAAAGTATCTCCAAGTGTGTCAAATATGTACAAATAGTAATTTTACAGATATTGTCTGATTTATAACAAATGCATTTCGGTCCGCTACGCCTCCCCGTGATCTAAATACGGCAAGAAATCAACAAATTGATGCGAAATAAACAATTACAAAGCGAAGGTTAAATAATATATTGAAAGCAAATAAATGGCATTAATGGACACCGGACAGGAAGCGATACATGCTGGATGGTATGACAACAATGACCGCCATCTTAACTATCCTTCAAAATTTGTAAATAGTAAGTGGACCGTGTAATATATCAATCTGTGCTAGAATGTTGCAAGAAACCCAATGATGAAGTCAATTTTGACATAACTCGCATCCTGTACGACAAAAGGACACCTGAAATTGATCTGGAGAATGTCACTTTCATCTAGCATGAAACTGGGACTTCATCTTCCGTAAGTCCATTTAAAACTTTATAATGCACATCATGTTACGACCATGAGGATCATATTTTCCAACATAACGGCTCCTCTCACATTCTCCAGGTCAATTTCACGTGTCACTTTCTCGTACAGGATTAGAGTTATGGAAAAACTGACTTCGTCATTGGGTTTCTTGCAACATTCTACCACAGACTGATATATCACACGGTCCACTTACTATTTACAAATTTTGAAGGAGAGTTAAGATGGCGGTCATTGTTGTCATACCATCCAGCATGTATCACTTCCTGTCCAGTGTGCATTAATGCAATTTGTTTTCAATATATTTATAAAAGGAAAAGGCGTTTTTCGTACTCTATATTAGATTTACTTGCTCTCTACGTTCCATCATTCTCGGGTTCCCCTGTCGCTATTTGTTGACGACAGCACCTATAATTTTGGCTGTCAAGGTTTACCTAGGCACTGTACCTACATACGAATTTTCATCAAAATCGGGCTCCGACACCTGGCGAGTGTTCCTTGATAGACTAAGACTAAACTCCTCCTTTGTAATCGCAAATTTTGGGGGTAGAGGGGACACACCCTAGATACATACCTGGACGGTGAGAGCCAAATTTTGTATGATAATCGTATTTTGTAGTGAAAGAAACACTCAAAAATATACTGACTACCACGAATCCACAAAATGAAACATGCAGCAATGATTTCATCAACAGTATTCCATGCGAAGTAGAAGAGAATGAAAAGAAGAATCAGAACAACCTCAGGACAGAAACACTAGACGACGAACTGAACCAGAAAGCCAAGAAACTGACACGTCGAGAAGGATGGGTTCAGTACCACAAGAAAAATGGGGCTATATTCACCAACTAAACAAGGAACCACATGTAAAATGAAAAAAAATCAAGAATGCAGCTCTCATAGGTTCTGGATGGATGAGTGAGAGAGAGAGAAAAGAAGGAAATTTTAAAACAAGGTCTGTCTAGCACATTAATCACCTCAAACACCGTAACTAATATTGAATCTTCATCTGATTTTTCTAATCAAACACTATTTTGAAATTGTGACGTTATTGTTTGAGCATTACCTTGTTTTAGCTCTTGTTCCTGGTCCCCAAAATCGAGCAGGATTCTCCTGAAATCGAGCAATTCCCTTCTGCCTCGACGGGGGATTCGCTGCTGGGTGTTCAGAAAAACTAATCGTCGTGCTTGGCTCTTGAGATAAAATCTTCTCAGCTGGACTTCCGGATTGAATTCGGTCCTTCCGTACAGGATGATCCTTCACGTAATACCGAAGAATGTCCCAAAGGAGTTCTGGTGGGGCATCTGTTTTGATCGAAGTGGGACATGCATGGGAGATTGATACACGATACCCTGCATTCAGGATGGCTGACCTAACAAAATAAAACACAGTATTGTTGGCAGTATTACAATAAATAATAGTATAGTTTACTTAATTTAATTTACGTCTGAGAGTGTTGTAGGCACCTATACGTAAGTTCTTCGTGACAAGTCTGGAAAATGACGTCCATTGGTAAACACACTTCCGTGTAAGTGGACTGATAAAATGGCAGTCAAAGCTTCATCCTAAGTACCATCCCCGCAAAACCTGGTGAAATTAAGCAAAACTGGAAAACTTCCGCCACAATGGACGGTGTGAACAGCGACTGAACCTGCATCGTATATCTAGTGCCGATCCAAATTCAGCAATCTTTGCCATTAGACCACGGGGAATGGTAAGTGCACATATCTCAGTAAATAAAAGATAAAGGTAGAATGTAATATTCACTGACTATTCTTTTCACCAAGAAAAATCAACCAGTTATAGAATACTCGAAATTTATCAATTTTCGAAAGTTAATGTACATATAGTGAAGAAATAAAAAGCAATAAGCTTTCAAGAACAAACAGTTACTTCCCTAGCGGTTTTTGATTTGGTGAATTTTCACACGAATTCAGATATCTTACTTGGTATCCGAACCAACAACCAATCATACTTATCCTATTAGCCTGACTGAATTTTAGCTTTGTTGGTATCCATCGTGTGAATCCGCAACGAAACTGAAGGAAACAAAAGTATAATTGATCCCGATATTCTGTTTAATACTTCTTAAAAAATATATTTTACATCCAACACATTAGTACCAACTAGTACATAGAGTGAAGGCACCAGTGGTCGGCCATAAAAAGTTCACCTTTTTTCTTGTTTCCACATTTCTTTCTTGGCCTAATTCTTACACTCTTACATTCTGTAAACCTTTCTTAACTATAATAAAACATCTCTAACTCAAAATGTTGCATGTACTTCGTATTAAGCTCAATGTAAGGCCAAGATCTTCAACAAAAGATGGCAGCACTATCTCCGTATATGTCTTAATGTATTTTTATCGTTGCACGAAATTTCAATGCTGCTCCTACAAATTCAAGCCTAGTGTGTTCAAACTTTCAGGGAAGAAAGTTCATAACCAATTCAAGAGTTTTATCCGTGCCGATTTTTTATTTTCTTCCTGGTTCATTGTTGGAAGAGCTTCATTGTTGTTATGAATATCCAAACCTATAACGATGAAGCTCTTTCAACAATGAACAAGAAAGAAAATGAAAATTCGGTACGGATAGAACTCTTGAATTGGTTATGAACTTCTTGCCTGAAAGTCTGAACACTACAGGCTTGAATTTGTAGGAGCAGTACTGCCATCTTTCGTTGGAAATCTTGGCTTTACATTACCCTTAAGACTGTTTTTACGAAAATAAGCAATATTTACCAGTTCTCATCCACTCAGAACCAGTGGTCAGCCATGTAGGTACCAGTTGTCGACCACGTGCCAAAGAAAATATAAATATCCAAAAAGAATAAGTACTCTTTCATTCAGAATTACTGGATAATTTTAATTTAGACCTATGAGGAATAAAGTGATTATATCTATTTAAAATTAAAATAGATCTAAGTCCATAATGTACTGTTAAAAAAACTATTAGTTTACTAGAAACAATGACGATGGGTATTCTGCCCGAAGGCAGTCCCTGATCCGAAGTTCCAAGGGAAAGGTGAACCGATAGTGATTTGTCATTGCCTTCCATCGAATGAAGATGACGCGCTAAGGACGGAACCTAGAGTTTAACGTGGGCTCTAAACCACTTGTGTCCCTGAGGAAATCGAACCCGAGACCCCTTTATAACAAGGCAGCGAGCGTTACCACTCACTCACAGGGGCACTATTAGAACTTCACAACAAAAATAGCTAATAAACACCACTTATCGGTCACTCTGGCCGACAATTGGAACGTACCTGAATTTATAACTAAAGTCGACCACAATAATATGTTTAATACGTATGACTATTCCTATTTTTATGATACAACCTCTGTCCAGAAAGTTCGGTGAATGACGTCATACTGCTCACGGTCGTAAGAGTGCGCCGCCGCCGCATCCCGCGCCGAACAGGTCAAGATATGTCTGAACAAGTTCCCGAACGGCGGTGCTGCGAGTGTGCTTATCGTGTGTAAACAGCATATTGTAGAGTGAAGGTATAGTGCGCGCGATCGAAACCCAAAATGCCTCATACTTTAACGGGGGAACAAATGCAACTTTGGCTGGACGCGGATCGAGACCCAAATTTCCTGAAAACCATCGTCACGGGCGAAGAAAAGAGGTGCCTGAGGTACGACCCCGAAGACAAGCGTCAAAGTATGGAGTGGCGGGGTTTAGGGTCGCCGAAAAGCAAGAAGTGCGAAGTAAGAGATCCCGCATCAAGACAATGCTCGTGGTGTTCTTCGACTCTGAGAGTCTCATCCATAAAAAATTCCTCCCTGAGGCACCTCGTTAAATGCCGCTACGTACGTGGAAATACTGAAACACCTGCTGCAACGGATCAAGCGGGTACGTCCCCAGAACGCCAAGCAAGGTGACTGGACCCTGCTCCACAACAATGCCCGGCCACACACTACCTTTCTGGTGCAGCAGTTCCTGGCCAACAGGGGAGTTGTGTCACTCAATCATCCACCCTACTTCCCTGACTTGTATCCCTTGGACTTTTTCTTGTTCCCCAAATTGAAATCAGCCCTGAAGGGCCAGAGGTTTTCGGACATCCAACGTAATGTTACAACCCAGCTGAAGGCCATCTCTAGAGACGATTACGCCAGGAGTTTCCAGGACTTGTCCAGTCGTTCCCAGAAGTGCATTACCATCAACGGGGATTACCTCGAAGGACAGTTAACTGCTGTTTCAGATAAGACAACAATCCATTCTAAATATAGACACATTCACCGAACTTTCTGGACAGAGGCTGTATGAATAAAAAAAACAGGACATCTGAAAAACTAGAAAAATAATTTATATCTTAAAAGTATTTAAAAAATGACTATTTTATCCTAAATTTTTGGACGTTCTTCTTAACTATCAGACACTTCCGAAGCTTTTACTAACCAGGCAAAAGTATTGTTTTATTTAAAAATAATTATGTCAAAACGACCGACCATAGTGTGTCTGACGATCGGTACCCTTACCCTATATATATAAATATGTACTTTCTTTTTATGATAAAATAGACATAAATTATCAGAGGATATTAACAACTGAAGACTGGGAGATAAATAACATTTATCACTCAATTTTGTTTTCACAGGGAAAAGTGTGTACCAGTTGATAGTGGGTAGTCCGCTTGTAAGTTTCCTATGCATATTATACAGTTAAGGTGGAAAATAAACAGCGCAGCAAAGCATTAAGATTAAGTTTAAAGTTCACCTATATAGCGTTAACCGTTAGGGATGGTGTTTCTCAAAAGATTTCATGGTTGCCTACCAAAACTGATATTTTGCAAACTATGAGTTTGCCAGTTCATGAATACACATTGAACTTCCCAAACATGGGCACTTCCTAGCGATAAATATATCCTTCCGAAACGCATTTTAACATAAAACAAACTCTTGTTTTTCTCTGGCCTACTGACTTTCATACATTTAAGAATAAAACCTTCGTTAGCAAACACTTTTATAAAATTAAGCAAAATTAATTACCCTCAATATCACCTACCGAACTAGATCCATTTTCTTAACTAAACTGGGTGGCGCTACAGCCTCTTACGAGCCTTGACCTATCAGATGGCGGTATTACGTTCAAAGAGAGTTATGGAGTCATCGTAACGCCTTTTCCTAGCCATGTGTCTGACTTTCGTGATCACAGTCCGCTACTTCTTTTATTCAAGTAGCTACCTAACTGTCCTCACGATGCTGGGCCAACACTGTCAGCCTCCACCGGAAATCGAACCTGGGACCGCTCGCACTGAAGACGAGCGTGCTATCGACTAGAACGCAGAAGGTTCAAGATACATTTTCTAGGCAGGAAAAAATCTGAAAGATGGCGGCCCTCAGCGAGCACTTCCGGAAAAAAATACGGGGAAGAGGTTTTTATACTAGGTGTCATCGCGGTATTCACCAGGTGAGACTGAAGACAACCCTGCAATGTCTACATCCGGATGACCAACACGACTGAACTTGCGTACTTCCCTAGGGTTTATCTAGTTTGCGACCTTACCTACTAGACTCGAGAGACAGGATTTACCAAGTCTACTATAATATTATACAGTTAAATATATAAATCGATATTTTACCTGAACTTCACCAACGACATAGTTTCAGTGCGAACAACACAGGATAACCTATCCAATGTGTAGTAGAGAGGAACATCTGGTAACTCTTCACTTATCACAGTCAACATGCCCTCCATTCGTTTCGCTGTTGAAAACTTTTCCTTTTGCTCATACGCCAGATCCCCAAGCCTTCTCACGAAATCTTCATCATGAAGACGCCCAGACCAAATGGGACCACCTATCTACATAATGGAAATTATTGTAAATACATAAGATAAAATGAATTGTATGGGCGGTAACAGCACTATGGCTTACGCCCTTCCCGAGTAAATACATCAGAAATTACTTTTATCTCTTATCTAATTGCAATAAAGTTATCTTCTGAGGCGCCACTTAAAAAAAAGGACGACTTCTACAGCTGATCTACCTTCTAAATTAACTTCCAGTTATTTAAAGAGAAATTCTACATGTCTTCCAAATTAAAGTTTAAACCGATGTGCTATGGGCCAAAATACACAAATACCGGTACCTCGAGAAAAGATAAAAAATGAACTATTCGGAAATATGTAAACTAGCACCTTAATCGTTTGACTATGTGTGGACTATCAGAGAAATTAATGTTAACATGTTTGTATCCATACAATCACACTTTAAAGCCTCAGAATCTGACAATAACTGCTTTGAACATTTACAACAAACTAGCACTGTGACAAAAATCATTGCACAGATTACAAAAGAGGAGGAGGTTACACTGTGTACCTACGATACATAGTTGAAACTTTTGTTTGCCCATTGTTGCTTCTTTCAGAGAAAAGTACTGACATATACTCGGTGTCATCTATATTTATGCGGTTCGAATATGCAGAAAAATGTTTTGTCCTGTTGGACACTTGGTGTAATGTTGTTTGGCACGTATTCATGCTGTACAAGTCATACATTGACTCACTGGTTATCTTTTTATGTTAGAAATTGAAGCAAAATAGAACATTATTACGTCTGACGCATTTTAATAGCATAAATTTCAGTGAACAAAATTAAATGGGAATTAATGTCAGTGAATAATAAATTTTCAAGTTATTTTGTAACCAGATAATGAACAAGCATAACTTGCCCTACAAGTACTATGAACAAATACCTTCAAGGAGAAATATTATTGCAATCATCAAAACCAGCATTAAGTACTGGGTAAGATTAACAAAAACTTCAACATGAACAAAGTCGTTCAAGAAAAAATTACTGACTCTTCGACACAGCATTTTTCCTTTTCCACAGCCTGTCGGGTGAGGCAAGTGAGGCTAGGCTTCATGTATATTTCTCCATAAAAATACTTTCCATGATACAGAACAGGTCTTTAATATATACCACTGGTCATGGTCTACCATATAGCGCAGCCTTCAGCAGGTCAAGACTCCGGAGCATGACACTGCAGAATGACAAGTTAGCCGAAGTGGTAAAACTGGCTTCTCGTTGTCAATGGTGAGAGATTAGTAATGCCTGCTCATAGTCAGTCACGACTCGCTGCTTGGTTTCTCAGAATTCCTCCACATGAGGCATCCTCAGCGCGCGGTCTCATCGGTTACCATGGCAATGAATTCAAATAGCAGAGTGCAACATATTCTGCTTTACATGTGTTAAAAGAGCTCTGAGGCCTGCTTGGAGCTTTCCCAGTGTTCAAAACACACATTGCGCAAGCGTCTCCTACTGTTTGAAGCTGTTATCCTCGCTAGGAAAGCAGGGCAGCCAGGAATGCTATATTTATCAAATGGTACATGCTACTTTTCACGGTTTATTATATTAAGAATCGTGTTAAACCCTAGGAAGGTTCCTGAAATTCAGACGTGATGTTAAATTGTAGTTTGCAGTTGTAGTCAGTAGGTGTGTTGCGTAGAGGATTAGTAATAACTTACTCGAAATGTGAATATGCAAAAGAAAACCATAGAAACTATACCAATTGTCATCGCAATTCTGCTTTTTGTGTGTGTGTGTGTGTGTTCGTGGACTTAGTTTCCTCAGAGTGTGGTTTTCTATTTTTTTCACTTCTTTACGTTAGTACACATTTTTCTTATGTAAAAATCACTGACTTTAGGATCGGCTTATATGCCACTTGACGTCTAAGATCTGGAAGGTAGTAAAAGCCACAGTGATTACACCTCATGAGTAGATGTTTTTGTATGTAGAAATCGGAGATCACGTGTTGGATGCACATTGACAAACAGTTGATATTAAAGATCTGTCATTTTCAGTTGCAAGCATCGAGAACTGAACTTCTCAAGTTATAGTTGTTAACTAGCGACAATGGCACGGACAATAAATTCTTCTATAGTGTAAGGCTACCAGACGCCCCGATTTAGTCTGTCACAGATTAGAAAATTACCTTATAGATAATTTGTACACAAAAAAGTTTGAAAAATAAATAAATAAAGTAATACAAAAATACAAAGCGCCCTTGATATCTAAAGACGTGCCAGGGTGGCACCCTTGTGGGCCCTGGCTCCACTATAACCCTGCCAGTTCCATTTTACGATGTTATACTATTAGTGGTGAATCAAAGTAAAAAAAAAAAGTCAACTCAAAATCTACACTAGTGTTTACCGCCAAATTGGCATGACGTTATTCAGGTAAGCCATACTCAAATCCTGATACGGGCAAACTTTCTAATCTTGACATAAGTTTTCCAGTATCTCCTAAGTCTCGTCAGCTGGATTCAGTCTTGGATGGGAAAAAATACATGCATTTAGTTTTTTTCCGTGTTTAAAACCAAATTATTATAGTAAAATCAATCTCAAGTTCAGTGGATGAGTGTTAATGTTCGCTTGTAATTCTGTATTTTGTTAGCTTTTATTATTATGTTTCTATCATCTGCGTATAGAATTAGTTTTCTTTGTTCAATATTTGTTGGTAGATCATTCATGTAAATAAGAAACAATAGAGGGCCCAACACAGATCCCTGGGGAACACCTATCTACTAAAGAAGATTTAGAAGAAACTTTATATGTATGCATACAGTTTTCATCCTCATAGTTTATTTCCACATTGATGTCACCTATTATTATTTACACTATTAGAGTTCTAACGATAGTTACTCTAGACATTGTTTATCATTTTTAAAGCAAAGCTATTATGCTAAATCAGGGTGCGGACATTACAGTATATATAACAACGCTTATATTAATTTTTATATTATATATATATATATATATATATATATATATATATATACACATACATACATACAGGGGTTGGACAAAAAAATCTAAAACGTTTGAAAAAGTGTGAAAATTATACCTAGTATGGTGTGGGGCCTCCTTTTGCGTCCAAAACAGCTTGGATCCGACGTGGAATGGACGTATACAGCTCCTGAATCGTGGTGTGTGGAATGTTGTACCATTCTTCCTCCAAAACATGCTCCAGTTCCTTAAGGGATGATGGTGGAGGGTAATGAGACCCAACACGCCTTTCTAACACAGACCACAATGGCTCAATCATGTTCAGATCTGGTGATTGTGGGACCCAGGGGAGGTGTGATAGCTCCTGGTCATGTTCCTCAAACCATGATTGCACCGTTTTTGCAGCGTGACAGGGTGCCAA